>JABWTJ010000556.1:556060-782670 GCA_016801875.1 Solanum sitiens | reverse complement strand
TATTATATTTATTGATGATATACTGATATACTCAAAGAGCAAGAAGGAACATGAGGAACACTTGAGAATTGTGTTGGAAGTATTGAGGGAGAAAAAGCTTTATGCTAAATTCTCCAAGTGTGAGTTTTGGCTGGATTCAGTGTCCTTCTTGGGGCACGTGGTTTCTAAGGATGGGGTGATGGTGGATCCTTCTAAGATTGAAACAGTGAAGAATTGGGTAAGACCTACTAATGTGTCAGAAGTAAGAAGCTTTGTTGGTTTAGCCAGCTACTACCGTCGATTTGTCGAGGGATTCTCTTCTATTGCTTCCCAATTGACGACCTTGACTTAAGCAGGAATGTTCCCTTGTATGGTCGGATGAGGATGAATTGTGATGAAGCTTCAGAACTCAAGACCTTGCTGACTACGCTCCTATCCTTACCTTGCCAGTAGTAGAGGGATAACGAATCTTCATCTGTTATTGTGATTGCCTCCTATTCTGGTTTGGGTGCAGGGTGCAGTTTGCAGTGCTAATGCAAGAAGAAGAATGTAATTGGGCTTTATGCTTCGAGGCAATTTTTATTTTAAAGGTGATGAACGTAACTATCCGACCATGATTTGGAGCTTGCTTGCGGGTAGTGTTTGCATTTAAAGCAATGGAGGACATACTCTATATGGGGGTCAAGTGTGAGGGTCTACACAGATCATCGAGTCTACAGTAGTTTTTACCAAGAAAGACTTGCATTTGAGTCAGAGAGGAGTGGATGGAATTGTGAAGGCTATGATATTACCATTCTGTATACCCAGGAACGGCAAATTGTTGGTTGGACGCTTAAGTAGAAAAGCAGGTAGCATGGGTAGTTAAGCCCGCTTACAAGTTCTAGAGCCTCATTGGCTAGAGAAGTCCAAAACTTGGCTAACGACCTTATGAGACTGGAAATACTAGAGGAAGGAGGATTTTTGGCCAGTGTGGAGGAAAGATCTTCTTTTCTTGACAAGATCAAGGGAAAACAGTTTGATGATGAAAAGCTAAGCCGAATTCAGGATACGGTGTTGCGAGGCGAGTCTAAAGAGGCAATAATTGATGAGGAAGGTGTCTTGAGGATTAAGGGAAGGGTATGTGTGCCTCGTGTTGATTATTTGATCCACACTATCCTTACAGAGGCTCATAGTTCCGGATATTCTATACATCCTGGTGCAACCAAGATGTACCGTGACCTAAAGCAACACTTTTGGTGGAGTAGAATGAAGCGCGACGGACATTTGTTGATTTTGTTTGCCAAATGTCCAAATTGCCAGAAGTAAAGTTATGAACACAGAGGCCCGGAGGAACACTTCGGAGACTGGCATTCCTGAATGTGAGTTGGGCGAGAATGTATAATGGGGGAGAAGGAGGAGTGGGGAGAGAATTGAATAGGCCTTCGTGTTGGTTTCCAAAGACATTGGGTTACGTTTTGACTCTATTTGGGTTAAGTGGACAGATTAACTAATGTCTGCTCACTTCATCCGGTCAAGGTGACTACAATTCAAGAAGTAGCCAAAATTTACATCTCAGACAAATTGTTCGATTGCATGAGTTCCACCTCTCCATTATAATCAGATGAGGGTACGCAGTTTACTTCAAGTTTTGGACGAAAACTGCACGCGGAATTAGGTACTGGTTGGAACCTAGTACTGCATTTTAACCCTCAGGGGACACGACAATGGTCTCGTCTGAGGCGAACCGGAAATTTTTTCAAGTGTTGGAGGGATGAGGGAATGCTTAGAGACTGTGTGATTGCATTTTGGTTGGTGGGATAACTTCTTACCCTTAGCGGAGTTTTCATACAACAATAGCTATCACTCCAGTATTGACATGGGCCCATTTGAAGCATTGTATGGGAGGAGATGTAGGTCTCCCATTGGTTGGTTTGACGCATTTGAAGTTAGACCTTGGGGTACTGATCTGTTGAGGGATTCATTGGAGAAGGTGAAATTTATTCAAGAAAAGCTTTTAGCAGCTAAAAGTAGGCAAAAGGAATATGCAGATCGAAAGGTTAGAGACTTGGAGTACAGGAGGGTGAACAATCCGGTGCCTGAAGGTTTCACCCATGAAAGGGGTGAATAGCGGTTTTGGAAAAAGGGGTAACTAAAGTCCCAAGGTATATGTGGGCCATTGAAGTACTTAAGCGAGTAGGGAGGTGGCTTATGAATTAGCCTTGCCTCCAGGCTTCAGGAGTACATCCGGTATTTCATGTTTCTATGTTAAAAGATACATGGGGGGAATGGAACTACATCATTCGTTGGGATTCGGATTCTGCGTGAATGAAAATTTGTCTTTATGAGGAGGAACCTTTTGCGATTTTAGAGATAGAGAAATTCGCAAGTTGAGATCAAGGGAGATTGCATCTATCAAAGTTCAATGGAAGAATCGACCAGTTGAAGAGGCCACTTGGGAGAAGGAAGCTGATATGCAAGAAAAATATCCGCAGCTGTTCACAGATTCAGGTACTCCCTCTCATCCTTGTCTTTCTTCTTTTGATCGTTCGAGGACGAACGATGGGTAAATTGGTATCTATTGTAACGACCTGCTTAGTCGTTTTGAGCAGCAGATTTTATTTCTGGAAAACGGTCTGAGACGACGTATCCAACGACGGACCGTCATGGGCACGACGGACCGTCGAGGGTGTCTCGTTCCAACAACTGGAATTCTTATATTTGAGTGCGGCAATCGACTCTCTGAACTCTGTGACGGACCTGCAGGATGGACCGTCAAAGACATGACGGACCGTGTGAGGTTCCGTTTCAAAACACTTCAACTCTTGAGAATTGGGTACTGAGAGCAATTCTCTGTCCGTCGTGACGGAAGTGCAGGACGGACCATCGTAGGCACGACGGACCGTCACAGGTTGCGTAATCCCAGTCTGGGTCAAATTTCTGGGTAAGTTTTAAAGGGGAGTTTTGGACTATTCTTGCTAAAATTATAAATTTTGTGGATCAATGTTAAAAACTCAATTTCTTGGGGGTGTGAAGGAGATAACCTTGAGTTACTTATTGGGTTATCTCCTCATCTTTTATACCTAATTATATGCTAAATTAGGGAAAAGAGAGAGAGTTTGGAAGAAGAAAAAATAGAGAGAAGAAGGAGAGAAAGAAACGATCTATAGGAGAGACAACCAAGAGGAAACAAAAAGCTTGAGAGATTGCTTGCTTGATCAAGAATCCTTGGTGAAGGTAGGTTATGGTTTGATACTATTCGTAGTAAACTCTTAATAGTGAATGATATGTATTGGTAGTATTGTAAACCCTTCTATATGCTTAATTGTATGCTTGCATGAATGTGATTATGATAAAATAAGCTTAATGAAGCTTTGAATCCAAAATCTTGAAGAACCCTAATTNGTCACGAACCGACACGTAGAATTAGGGGATCGGAGTGTCACGTTCCGACACATAGTATTAGGGGATCGGGTGTCACGAACCGACACGTAGAATTAGGGGATCGGAGTGTCACGTTCCGACACATAGTATTAGGGGATCGGGTGTCACGAACCGACACGTAGAATTAGGGGATCGGAGTGTCACGTTCCGACACATAGTATTAGGGGATCGGGTGTCACGAACCGACACGTAGAATTAGGGGATCGGAGTGTCACGTTCCGACACATAGTATTAGGGGATCGGGTGTCACGAACCGACACGTAGAATTAGGGGATCGGAGTGTCACGTTCCGACACATAGTATTAAGGGATCGGGTGTCACGAACCGACACGTAGAATTAGGGGATTGGAGTGTCACGTACCGACACATAGTATTAGGGGATCGGGTGTCACGAACCAACACGTAGAATTAGGGGATCGGAGTGTCACGTACCGACACATAGTATTAGGGGATCGGGTGTCACGAACCGACACGTAGAATTAGGGGATCGGAGTGTCACGTTCCGACACATAGTATTAGGGGATCGGGTGTCACGAACCGACACGTAGAATTAGGGGATCGGAGTGTCACGTTCCGACACATAGTATTAGGGGATCGGGTGTCACGAACCGACACGTAGAATTAGGGGATCGGAGTGTCACGTACCGACACATAGTAGTAGGGGATCGGAGTGTCACGTACCGACACAAGAGGAAGAAAGATAATGAATCTTGAGAGATGTTAAAATATACTCAATGTAATGAACCTAATTCCCAAATGAGTGTGGTATTGAGGCTTGAGTCCTCATGGATGAACTTGGTAGTACTTATTGATGATTATAGTACTTGTTGCTACATGTTGAGTATTGTAGTTGATTTATGATATGAACTGATATATACTGTTTTCTATTTTGAGTTGGCCGATGATACCTACTCAGTACTTGTGTTTTGTACTGACCCCCTACTTGTTGTTTCTTTCTTTGTTATTTGGGGAATGCAGCAAACGTACCGTCATCTTCAACTCAGCAGCGATTTTAGCCAGTCTTCATTACACCGGATTTCAGGGTGAGCTAATGCTTCTAGCTTGGACTGGATCTTCTCTTCAATGTCTTGATGCCTTGAACTTCCGGCATGGACTAGCCTTTATTTATTTTAGCTTCTTAGATACTTTTATATTAGTAATTTGAGGATAGATGTTCTTGTGATGATGACTTCCAGATTTTGGGGATAATGGGTTATAAATTTTAGAAGTTATTTAATTGATTTCGTTAATGAGTTTTAAGTCTTCCGCTTTGTATTTTGTTCAATATGTTGGGGTTTTAGATTGGTTGGTTCGCTCACATAGTAGGATAAGTGTGGGTGCCACTCGCGGCTCGATTTTGGGTCGTGACACTAGGGATCCAAAAAGTGGCTTCATCAAAATGTCCAAAGTCATAGCTTGAGCTTTTATTCAAAAATGGAACACAATTTGTTGTTTAGAATAGTTAGAAATCAACATATGCAACAACTAGACATTGTAACATTCCGGAAAAGTATACGTTAATGAAAAGCCCAATAGGTTCTTAAGAATGCGTATTAGGGGTAAATAGGCATCCCAATGCCCAATATTTAGAAATATTG
Organism: Solanum sitiens; assembly: GCA_016801875.1. Taxonomy (NCBI): domain Eukaryota; kingdom Viridiplantae; phylum Streptophyta; class Magnoliopsida; order Solanales; family Solanaceae; genus Solanum; species Solanum sitiens. The sequence goes on along the minus strand of JABWTJ010000556.1, from coordinate 777,673 downwards.
GGCATATTAGAAAATTATGGGCATAGTAGAAAATGTTGACTTAGAGGGTGTTAGCCAATTTCTATGTAGGCACAAGTAATTAAAATAACAATATCCTTCATATATAATCACATTGATTTAATAAGTAACCTAATGCCCAATATTGAGAAATATTGGGCATGGTATAGAAAAATTGGCTAAGGGGTTTTAGCCAATTTCTGTATAATACCCAAATAAGCAAAATACTGGGCATATTAGAAAACATTGGCTAAAAGGGTGTTAGCCAATTTTCTAACATTAATGAGCTTGTCCAAGAAATGTACCTGCAATGAAGACCCTAGGCTAAAATGCTTTTTCCTTTAACTCACAAATTGGGTATGAGGCATCCAAGTGTCAAGCCTAGATACCATAACACATGACCATTTAAAATGATCATGTAAATTAAGCAGTGCCCAAGGAAATGGTGAGGATCCTTGGAAAAATAAGTAAACTTTCCCAAATGAACCATAAATAATAGTTAGTTAGGAAAGTACAACCAACACATGTGCAATACATGTGAAGAAGCTGCCAAAGGAGGGGACCACCCTAACCGAATTCTGTTAGGGTAGTTAGGGGGTAAAACGTGTACAAGGGACCCCTACATATGGGGCATAACTTCCAAAATAATTCTAGACTCTAACCTACTTCCCTAAATAGCTAACTAACCTAGGGCCAAACGAAATAAACTAATTAGTGCACCCGACAACCTAGGACAAAACCGGGTTGACACTAACCTAGTACTAGTTAAAGAAACAACCTAGTACCTAACCTAGGATGGTCCAAAAGGTTAGTTATGGTCCTAACAACTTATGGGTACTTTAGTAATTACCCTAGGTTACCTAATTAATTAATTTAGCAACTTAATTAATTAATTTAAAAGGGCTAACACCGAAACTACAAAGGAAATTTTCAGATTTTGGTTAAGACAAGAAAGGGACAACCTAGTACATAACCTAGGATGGTCCAAAGAGTTAGTTAAGGTCCTAAAAACCTAGGGATACTTTAGTGATTACCCTAGGCTACTTAATTAATTAATTTATCAACTTAATTAATTAATTTAAAGGGTCAAAACCGAAATCACAAAGCAATTTCCAGATTTCGGTTAAAACAAGAAAAAGACAACCTAGTACCTAACCTAGGATGGTTCAAAGGATTGGTTATGGTCCTAACAACTTAGGGGTACTTTAGTAATTACCTTAGGTCAGCTAATTAATTGAATTAGCAATTTAATTAATTAGTTTAAATGATCAAAATAAAATTCTTACACTAACCTAGTACAACTCAAGAAACATCCTAGTACTTAACCTAGGATGGTCCAAAATGGTTAATTTTGGTTCCAATGACTTAGGGGTACTTTAGTAATTACCCTAGGTACCTAAATTAATTAAATTAAGGATTTAATTAATTAATATAAAGTCAAAATGTTGACAAAAGCCATAGTCAACACCAATTTCCAGATTTGACTAAGTGTTATGTTCTCCTATGTTTAGTCAACTTAGGAGGGGCTTTTTGGTAATTGGTTAATTAGTTTATTATATTAACTTATTAAACCTAAGTTTTATAATTCAATATCAGTTCTTAAACCTAAAAATCGCGTTCAAACTCATAGAAAAGGCGACGCAAAAACAGCAAGCAACGAATGAAAGAAAAACAGAATATTTATCGATATATCTAGGGAGATTTCAAGGTTTCTTCAAGTTTTCGTTCAAGATGGTCTTCGTAGATTAAGTTCTACTTACGGTATGGGTTTCTCTCCTGGAATTCTTTCTCCAAGAGTATTTTCCTTCGAACGATTCACAAGATCTTGAAAACTAGGGTTGTTCCCGTCGTTCTCGTCGAACTTCCCTTCCCTAGTATCCTTTTCGATACCAATGTTAAATAGGTTAGAGATCATGTTGTTGGTATGTGGTGCTGGCTATTCTTAACATGTATTGTTCTTGAATGATGAGTATTGAATGGACTTATTAACTTGTAATTGCGTAAAGTTAATCTTATCATGATAATTAAGGATCGATAATATACTAAGATAAGTCCGTAATCTGTTAAGTGAATTATGTGCCTTTGGCTGAATGTTGACTTGCTATTGTTATGATGTTATGAATATGCTAAAGCCATCAAATGTTAATATGATGCTGTCCAATATGTTCTTAAAACGTGACACTAAAAGCCGTAAACTAAGAATTGGCTCACAGACATCTATGAAATCATATCTTGAATAAATTGGCTATCTAATTCCAATAAAGTTGGCTAACTCTATTTGGTCAAAATGAATATATGCTAATGGCTAGGAACTTATGTAAATGATTAAAAGATTGGCTAATGGTTCATACATATGGCAATTAAATATGGACATACGTAAAAAATTGGCTTATGCCAAAAAGATTGAATTGGTTAGTCTAACATACCCTATCCACACGAATTGTGAACGTAAAAACATTGAATTGTTCTTGTAAGTTAATCAAAAGTTAAAAGTTCAAGTGTATTGAAAGTTTGGCTTATGCCAATAAATTGGCCTACAATATTATCTCCAAAAATATGTAATAGAATTGGCTAATGATTCCATGAAATTATATTTGAATGAAAGTTTGGCTTATGCCAATAAATTAGCCTACAATATTATCTCCAAAAATATGTAATAGAATTGGCTAATGATTCCATGAAATTATATTTGAATGAAAGTTTGGCTTATGCCAATAAATTGGCCTACAATATTATCTCCAAAAATATGTAATAGAATTGGCTAATGATTCCATGAAATTATATTTGAATGAAAGTTTGGCTTATGCCAATAAATTGGCCTACAATATTATCTCCAAAAATATGTAATAGAATTGGCTAATGATTCCATGAAATTATATTTGAATGAATGTTTAGCTTGTGCCAATAAATTGACTATGAAGTTATTTCCAATTTTTCTAGGCCAATACAAATCATATGCCAATCTTGTGTAGCCAAAACATTGAAATGACAGCTCAAGTACTTCTAAACTAATTCAATGAATCCATAACCAAGGGCATTCCATTCATTGTGACAACTCCCAACATGCTCTACAAGAATGAACTATGAAAATATGTAACTCATTGAAAGAAGTATTCATCGTCCATAATCGATGAAATGAAGCTACTACACTAAAGTAAAGAAGTAACGTGAGTTATAACATAATTAAAGGGGTCTAAATTAAGTAAGTTACCAGAATGGGGTGTTAAAGGAAGTGAGACAAGTCTTAATTACACCAAAGCTAATTTGTTAAAAGAATACTCACGAATGAAGGTGTTAGAATGTGTGAGACTAGTCTCATTAACACCTAAGGATGATATGTAAGGACAATTCACATTCATCAATGTAAAATAAGGATGATATGTAAGGACAATTCACATTCATCAATGTAACGTAAGGATGATATGTAAGGACAATTCCCATTAATCAATGTAAAGTAAGGATGATATGTAAGGATAATTCACATTTCATGAATGTAAAGTAAGGATGACAAGTCATCAAAAGAGTAAATAAGTCTCAATCATACTCTATATGTAAGTGTAAGGATTATTCACACTTAATACTAATGATGAGATGAGAAATCATCTAATGAGCTATGATGTCCTCATGCTAGAAGCCATCTTCCATGATGTATGAGTTGAATGTAATGGAACTTTATACTGAGCACCGATAGGCTAGCTATGAGAGGTGATGCCTTCCTTCGGGAAGGGCGAAGGTTCACGTAACTCTCATGAGATGAGACTGTCCGGCATGCCGGGTATGTGTCTCCTTATATCTCCTAGTCTTTGAACCTATACTGCCAATATAGGGATCTAGCATGGTTCAATTCCCTATATACACTAGCATGTTTTGGTTTCACCTTGGCCAGTGACTCCACCTCTTTTCGGTGTGGGGAAGACACCGGATTTCATGATGCTCACATGATCTATGTCGGTTAAGGTTGGAGTTCCTCAAAGTACGAAAGATAATGAAATGAACGATACCGAAGGTGTTTGTGCAAGACAATCAGGAGGTGAAATCAGATTCAAGTAATGACATTAGGTCATTCTTGGTCATTGCACTTCATGATCCCGATGAGAGTCTTAAACTTCATCCTAGGTATAGCTGGTGTTTACATCAGCCTACGAATGAATGAAATGAATAATGTGAAGTACGAATGAATGAATGAAGCAGACTCTGTGTTTGCTAAAGAAGGTCCTCGGGTTGAGGTCCCATATGTTGGGTCCTCACTTGAGATGTCTTAATGCTATATCAATGATTCCAAGGTCTCGTGTATATGAAATGTATAATATATAAAACATGAAAGTAATGAAATCAATGGCATAATCAATTGACAATGGCTTATGAAATGTAATGAATACTTGATGTAATGAATAACTTGTTGTAAGGATAGTCAAATCGTGTCCAATAAAGTTTTCAATAAGTAAAGGGCATAGCTAATAATGAATCTTCATGTCATGAAAATGAACAAAGCCAAATAAAATTGGATTATAATGAATTCCTTTATTAGGAAAATATCAAAGACAATATTGAATTCAAATATGCTTATCCAAAATGATTAACTAATGTATTTAGCCAATAAAGATTGGCTTATAAAGAATTCATGCCCAAAGTAAGCAAGATCATAAGCTTTAATGATAATCCCCAAGAACTATGCACATTATGCAATCAACTAAAGAATGAGTATAGTCAATAAGTATTGAATTATAAATATATTCATGCCCCAAATTGTAGTTAAGTCATTTCCTTAATCTCTTCAATTACTTACTTGATTCATTGCGGGTATGGGACTACAATGAATCATTGCACTTGTAAGTAAAACATAGGACCAAAGGAGTTATTGAACTACAGAACAACAAGAAGAAAAAGACTAAAAAATAATCTAAGTGTGCAAGAGGAGCTCTCGGCCTAGAGGATCAAAATCTCAAATCTTCGCTCGAGTTGTTCTAAAATTATGTTGATGATGCTAATGTCTTGTAATCATATAGAAAATGAGTGGTGTGCTTTGAATGCATTAAAATAGATCATATTCATACCACAATTCACAACTAACGAATTAGGAAAGTCCAATGACTAGACTTTCCAGAAATGGCATGTTGCTTAGGAAGAGCTTTTATTGATCATGCATAGCTTTATGTGTATGTGTGCATATACCCATACTTAGTACAAGTGGTGTACTAACCCCCTACTATTTACTATTTTTATAGGTGCAGGTCTAAGGAAAGATTGACGACACTTGCAGCGGTTTGGACTTTAGCGTTTCTCCAAACCATTTGGTAGGTCCTCCTGATTTCGAGGATGCTACAAATTTAGTATAGCCTTAGTTTTAGACATAGCTAGTGGATGTTGTCCCTAGCGTTTCTTTCGTACTTTTATTTTGAAGCTTTGTAATAAGACCGTGTTTGGCAAACTATTTATGATATATTCATCTTCAGTGTTGAATTGATTCTTTATGATAGATGGTTGTTCTCTTATGTTGAGCTTAGTATATGATGTATCTAGTTAATAATTATATGAAGTCTATGTATACTTCATACGTTTAAAAAGTTTTAAATTTTCCGCAAATTTAACTAGATGAATGTGATGAATGCAAGATGAGGCTTGTCTGCGACCTCTCAGAGGTCAACGACGCCGGTGGCGTTTCGGATTCAAGAATCTGGGTCGTTACAGACATATAAGCTCAAATAAGAGGACAAGGTAGCCAACTGAACATGGAGTTTACCTGAATCAAAGTCTCACCAATCACTTCTGTGAAGTCTCCCATGTAGCCACAACCCCACAGAGCCACCAAACATTGACTAACCTTTATTGGAGCTAAATAAGGGAGAGATAACCTTTAGGAGATTTGAGGAAAGTGTTGATCGCGTCATTTGTTTAAATTAAAAAGGAGTAAGTTTACCATCGGTAACAGGGAGGAGCATCGCGAATGAATCCAGCTGAGCTCCACGGTTCCATAAACATGGAATCCGTCATGTGAATGTTGCTTAGCAATCCTCAGAGCTTTGTGAATGCTGTTGGCATCATGTGAATGAGTAGGGACAACTTCAAAGGCATCACAAATGCGGCTTGGCCTCCATGAATGTGGGAGTATGGACGATAACCCTTTACGAACACGACCGTAGGTGCACAAATGTGAAGGCCTCACATGGATGCACCAAGAACCAGCATACTGGCGAGGTAATTAGACGTCGAATTCTCCAACACTGTGCCCCTGTTTATGTTTAGAACCCCTTACATGCTAACCAAATATGCTACCCCATCAAATTCAACTTTCTAGGCTCAACAAAACCGTTGAAACTTCCATCTAAGGTAATCTCGACAAAAAGTATGTCTCGCCCCATGTTCCATTTTTAGTCAAGTTCCATAAAAAAACACAAAATGAGACCAAAAGCATAAGAAAAAACATGAAGATTTATTCTAGACCAAACTCAACATTTCACAGCTAACTGCACTTAGCGAATTCTCATCCGAGCATGTTTACCATGAATGTTGACCAAGGTAAAACTTAGGCTTAAGTTGAAAGTAAAAATACACAATCGCACAAACTCACACTTAAAACATCGGGAGCCATGTCAACCATGCTAGTAGCCTTACATGACCCTTTAGGAACAGGTGGAATGTTCGTAATTAGATGTTGAGGTCATCTTCCTACATTTTTAGATGAAAAATATCCATTTAAGGTTCTAAATTTCCAAAACACAAAAATTTAGACAAAATTCAAATGAATGACCTGTAGAATGAACTATCAATCCCAACAAGGAATAAGTTATTTAGGGGTCGTTACATGAAATCTCTAAATGCTAAACATATAGAGAAAAGAAGGCAATAACATGGAGGGTCATTACACTATTTCACATTACCACATAAATTTCATAAATTAACTCTTGTTAATTATTATAATTTTGTATAAATGTCACTAAAATTATAGTTCATTGATTCAAGTTTAATGTAGCAGTTCATTTGAGTTAAATAATTTCATTTGATTTATCCACTATAGTAGTATAAAGGGAAAACTATCTTATTATACATATATTCATACCATATCTACTATTTCTATTTATAATTTTAAATAACTGCATATCTTATCTCTAATTATGAGTTTTCTACCATATATTAAGAAAGATACAAATATTTTTGCTATCAAATACAGTAAACAATGAGAGTGGCAAGCGAGAAGGGGAGGGAGACAATTGAGATAGTCATGTATCACATACATGTATGAATCACACTAGATACATGTACATGTATGTATATGGTGTGATTCACATGTATTTTGTATTCCAGATATGTATAAGAGTGGCGAGCCGGATGGAAGGGAGGGGAGCGAGATTTGTTATGTCTTCCAAATACATGTGAATCTACTGCATATACAATATCTAGAAAGAATTACACCTAATTTTGACCTGAGATACATATCAAGACGTATTTAGACACACTAAAATCTATTCTATTCATATTATTGCAAACTTAAATGTATCTAAGTAATTAGCTCCTAAAATTGTGACATTTATGTAAGGTTTTCTAGAATAAATAATTAATTTGGAATCTAGTAAATTAAATATTTGTGATAGACTCTCAAATTTCCATTCTTAATGACAATCGCTTTTTGGATAATACATAAATACCACCAACCCTACACTATAAATGAAATCCCACTAACACACCTTAACTTATCTAGTGTAACAACCCGAACCATCGTGATTGGAACCCACACTAATCATCTGGTGGGAGAACCACTACTACAATTCAAACTAAGCAACTAAACTACAATGAAGGCAATTAAGTTACGGAAACAAGTTTAATTAACTAAAAAAAGCAGAATTAAATAACTAGAATCTGAAAGTCATCGTACCAAAACTCTACTAACAACAAGTCTAAGAACAAGGGGTACAACCCCTCAACTAAAAAATAGCTTACACAACTAGTCTGAGTCCGAAAAGAGTGGACTTAAACAAAAGAGAACTCAAGACAGCCCAGAAGGATTAGGTCACCCTTGAATTTGAAACGATCATTGTTCTTCTTAACGATGTTTGTCAATAGATGTCGGAAGATGCCCTGTACTTAAAAAAAATAAGACCAAGTGATGATGCATGTTACTCTCATGGCATGACTTTCCTAACCCAAATTTGGAAAGCTCACTTACTTTCCTAATCCAAATTTGGAAAGTTCTCAATTTGGCAAGTCCACTGACTTGACTTTCCATAATCATCTTGTTAGGAAGGAGCTATCCTTTCTCATGCATGTCCTTGGTGTGTGCTTGCATATACCCATACTTAGTACAATGTACTAATCCCATACAACTTTGTATTTTTAGGTGTAGGCACAGGTGGACGCTAGAGCTTATAGGTTGACGTTGCAGCTATCCGGACGTGGAGCTTTCATCCGGACCTTGTAGGCCCTCATGCTTTCGAGGATGTCTACCGTTACTATCTAGCTTAGATGTAGGATTTAGATAGTGGAGCATATTCCACTAGTGTTTCTTTCCTTTTTTATTTCAGACAATGTATTGGTGCCATTTTGGTAATTATACCTTTATTACAGTATTGCACTATTTCTTTCATTTGATTATCTCTATATTAGATGGTTGATTTGTGAACGCCCATGATGTTAAGTTTAAAATGTTTAGCATGAAATAAGAAAACAAAAAGTTCAAATTTTCCGCTAAAATTAACCTAGATGAAGTAAGAATGACGTAAGTAGGCTTGTCTGCGACCTCTGAGAGGTCAACAACGCTGGTCTCGTCTGGGGTCTAGATTCCGGTCGTGACAACATTACTCACTAAATATTAGAAAAACCACGACCTTAGATAATCACAAGTCGTAATTATATTACTAAACAAATTTCGCGTAACTAACACTCACATTATATATTTGTATCCCATCAAAATCCATCACCAACACTTATTACCATTATGCTCAGTCAGCTTTGACTATCGCTACAAGTCAACATTTTCATTGACATAACACCTCAAACTCATGTATACTCACCAAATTCAAAGGACTAACCCCATTTTTTACGCACTTTATTATGGCTTAAGATAAAATCACTCGTCGTTAAATTACCTTCCTTGTTCTTAACAAAAAAGACAAGAGCACCCCACTTGGAAACACTAGGTCGGATGAACCCTTGTATCATAAAACCTATGGATTTGAGCTTAAAGGTGTAACCATTCTAATACGACAGAAACATACTCAATGAAGGGGGATTCGACCTCAACATCCCGAATATGAGACAATAACGCCACACAATCCTACCCCATAAGTTTTCTAGCCCGAATGAAAGATATGATCTTAGCCAGCTTAGGCTTGTACACTCCTTTCAAATCTAATCATTCCTACCGGGGATCTCTTGAGTTACCGACTTAACATTACAATTAAACCTGGTATAATAGGGGCACAACCAAGCCATGCCTAAGTTTATATCAATTCAGTGATATCCATAATAACAAAATCAAGCAATGTCTGAAATTCCATACGCCCAACAGGGAAAACACGATATGCGTAGGTTATTATGACTGACTCTTCAACTAAGTTAGAAACATGGATGGGGGCATCAAGTATACCAGAAACCACATCAATTACAAAGTCAAATTAACTGGCACGTACGAATAAGTAGAATCTAGATCAACAACACACTAGTCATCTAGTCACAAATAAGCATAGTACATATGAGCACTACATGAGACACCTTAACCTAGATCTTGCCCTAGAGAATATTAAGATAACCCCTATCAGATTGACTCTTAACCTCGTGATATGCGAGGTTCTCCAGAATTTTAACACACTACATAACTTATATTCGATTGTTGAACACTATATTAGATTGCGGTAATTAGTTCAGGTACAATTTGGGGTCCATAATTAATACTAGAAAATAGGGGAGACAAGGCTGAGATTCAGTTTCGCCTGTCTCACTGTGGAGGGATAAATCCCTCAGTAGCGGCACTAATTTGGCAAGAATAAAACGCGACCAGAACATTTCTGCATTCTTTTTCACCCTTCTATGTTTTTTTAGGGTTCCAATTTTTACCATTCAATCGAATTTTGAAATTTTCAAGCTAGGATATACGATACTCGGTTCGTATTGTTGTAAACAACTTTGAATCACATCACACACCACCCAGGATACACCCAGACATCTCATAATAGGTATAATTTATCACAACATATTGCACGATCTTCAGGAGATTAGTCTTGCATAACTTCAACGACCACACCAACATATTGAACATATCAAAGTTTAGACACACATTTATTGTGCAAATAATCACCTTAGTATTTTTAAGAAATTACAACTTCACATTCTTGGTAAATTCAGACAACCTGAATCACCCATTCAAAGTTTCCAGGATACAATTCACAAATATGTCCAAATTCTTAATTAGTTATTTCGCTCCACAGAGGAATGTCAGTGATGATCCACACCTTATACAATCCCTAAGTCTTGATACCAATTGTAACCTTCTTAGTTCCAATTTTTTTGCTTGTGTTCCATCTAGTTCACTTCGTTGAGATACAAATTGGAATCGGGAGATACAAATTAGACCTAAGTCATACCACAAGCGACAATAGTAGCCAGCGAGCCCCATAAAACTGCTAATTTTAATCACAAAACTTGGTCAAACAAAATTCTTAAGTGCCTCATTCTTAAATGATTGTAACGATACCATAATTCACTCATAGAGAAACTGATGCACCTTGCCATTGGTCAAAAATTCCATCTATCTGAGACAATGGCTACTTGTTCAAAATTGTAACCCTATTCAACTTTGAGTAATCTACACACATCCTACCTTGCTAGTGATGGCGTTATCACCTCTGTTGATCTAGTTCAGACCATTAAATGAAAGAGGAAAGGTACTAGTTTGTATCACCAGATACCAATTGAATTCAAGTAATAGAACTAAGGAGTAGAAAAAAGTGAGTTTTTCCTAAAGTCCTATAGACTCTCAAAGAAAAGTACAAACGTCACCGTACCATTCCGCAAGACTTTAATAGACTAGTTTTGGTACAATGAGATTAATGAGCCTAGGCACTAATACCAATTTGTCACGACCCAAACCGTTGTGATTGACACCCACACTAACCATCCGGTGGGAGAACCACTACTACAATCCAAACTAAGAACCTAAACTAAAATTAGGCAATTAAGTTACAGACACAAGTTTAATTAACTTAACAAATGCAAAATTAAATACCTATAACTTGAAAGTCATTGTTCCAGAACTATACTAACAAAAACTCTACGAACAAGAGGTATAAACCCAAAACTAAACAACACCTTAAACAATTAGTCTAAGTCCAAGAAGAGTGGACTTACACAAAAAAGAACTTAAGGCAGCCCAGAAGAACTAGCTCTCCCTTTAATTCGAAATGATCACTGATCTTCTAAACGAGGTCTTTTAAAAGGCTCCGAAAGATGACATGTACTCAATAAAAAAAAGAGCAAGTGTAGTATCAGTACACAACCACATTGTACTGATAGGTTCACACGACACGTCATAGAATCTAGACACTCACCACATGCTCACGTAAAGACACATAGTTCAACCTACATCATATCATCAGGGATTTCTCACACACACATAATAATGAATATAACATGTTTCACCATACACAATTGTCACAATTAGTTGGTCCTCTCACAAAATCCAAACTCAAACTGTTAGCTGATTGAAATGTGGTAATCAGATCATAAAATGTGCCGGAAAGTTGCTACCCGATCCAATTTTTATGTCAGAACGTGGCAATCCAAGTTAGATTTCTAGAACGTGGCAATCCTATATCCATTCACCTACCACAATCACAATCACAAGTACATCATCAAGATCATACAACAAGAGGTGATTCATGGCATACAATTATTAAATTATTTTCATCTACGATTAGGGTGATCAATAATTCAATATTCGCATATATACATGCATCATAACAAAGCAATTAAAAACATATATCTCACCAACATGAAATTACAACCATCACCTACCTTGAATTTAAGCTTGAATCTCCAATGACACTTGAATCTTCCCTTTTCGGATTCTTTCCGCTTGTTCTAGGTCTACAACAATTAATATACGCAAGGATAAAAATCAAAGGTCTAATATTCTAATTATAACAAACCCAATAACCCTAGACCAAACCCAAGATCCTAATACCTAAATTATGGCCTTTTTTATCATGATTGTCATATCAAAACCCTCCCCCATCAATAATAACCCAAAACATAGGTTCGACGAATTGAAAAATGGATTGGGGGTGTTAAAATATTACCTTTAGTCTCAAGAATGGTGAAAAACTGTCAAGAATTCGTTTGGAGTCATCTCCTTAGCTCTAAAAATTGAAAAGTGAAAAATAAGGTCATTAAGGGATTTATTTACAACTTTAAGTCGTGTTATGACCGCTACGGCAAACCCACCCCGCTACAGAGGTCCCACTAAAATGCCCAAAATCCCACTACAACAGCCTCAACAGAGATAAAATGTACCCATTCACACTATCATCATTTTCGAGAGTTCTACTCGCCCGAATTTAATTCTGTAAAGTCATACGTGTTCCTTATCATCTTAGCTATCCACACATGTAATAAAATTCATAATTATATCTCTAATTAATTATCGGATTTCCCCACACCTTTTGTCACAATTCGAGAGCACCCCCTAGTCGTAACACACCGTATTCGATCTCTTGGAGGTATTATACATGCCCTTAGCATTCTTGAACATTAATCAAATGAAAAATATTGGAAAATTTAAAAAAATTCTTTGACAATCGAACACTTTATAAAATAAGAGTATCCATGAATTTATGTCTCAAAAAAAATCTATGTAATATTTAAATTTTAACTTCATTTTAGTACAACTTAGTGACACGACCCTTACATAATCTAAAAACATAAAATAAAGACATGAGAAGACATAGTAGGTTCATCCTTGAAACTATGGGGATTCCCCAAAGTCTTCATTGCCGAGGTCCTTAGAAACCTATCTTTGAATCAACTCTCCAAACCTGACACTTTGTAGAAAATGTAGAAGAGAGGGGTTAGCACAAAAGCACTAAGTATAGAAGCCATGCATAAAACCATTGAAACATACTTGAGAAGGGACATTTAGTTTAATCCATGATTTATGATATTTTGAAAATCATTCTTTAAAGGAGTTGGCGAACATAAGTCATACATATCTCACATATAGTTCATCAAGCACGAGGATAATAACATCACCCAGGCATAGTCTCATAACATAGTCATACTGCACATACCATCTAGTAAAAGACATAGTACACATGCATATTAGTGCGGTGCGCCTGCCAGTGCGCCTCGCCTAGGTGCTTTAGCACTTAGTCATTTTCACGTCCGTCTATTCTCCTTGTTTTTCTTTGCTCCAACTCCAAATTCTCTGTGGTAATTACTAATCATGTGTGTAAGTGATTAATCAACACAATCAACCACAATATCAAGCTAATAACTAAAGATTGTTGTTAATCAACATAACTAAAGATCGTCCTTAATCAACACTAAAATATGGGCAATTATCGACTACTTAGGCATATAAATATGCATAAGATCACATATTAACATATCAAGTTCATAACATCATGATAGAACAACTACATGGATAACCCTAAGTTCTACTTGTGCAATGAATAGGTAGGGTCCATAGTCCTATCTACACTAAGTATAAATTTTAGGTCATCATGTTCATACTTGACATAGGTTCATACTAACACATGATAGAACAACTACATGGATAACCCTAAGTTCTACTTGTGCAATGAATAGGTAGGGTCCATAGTCCTATCTACACTAAGTATAAATTTTAGGTCATCATGTTCATACTTGACATAGGTTCATAGTTTCCACAGTCCTACCTATACTAAGTAAACTCTTCAAGAAGTTATAGAGTTCATATCCTCATCTAAGTTTCTTTCTTAACTTTCAAGAGACATTGCTATAACCGACATAGACAATGTGAGCTACAGGGAATCCGATATTCTACCCCGACTCCCAAAATAGGGGATACTATTTGCCAAGGTAGCACCTACATACATAATAGATATCTAAGTGAATCCACTAAGCTAAGAACTACGGAGGCACATATTGATGGAACAAGGAGATTGCTACTAGAAACCCGGACTTGCTAATGTTGAAAGCTTCCATCTCATGAGACAACACATATTCTTGGGAACCTAAACTTACTAACGTAGAAAGAGTGGGAAGCCAGACCAGCTAGACGTAAAAGCCGCCATCTCATTTTCATGTCACTCAATGCTACGCTCAAACTCCCTTTTTAAATATATTTAAGCCTTTGGTTAACATTAATTCATAAAGTAGGATTTAGGGACTTAGGCCCTCATATATCATATAGCTCAAAGGTTGCTAATATGAGAATACCCTTTCATCATAGAACCTCAATCATGTGAGAATTTCCTTTCACATAATTATAACTTAGTCTAGTTTAGAGTACAATTGAGGAAACCTTTCAAGAGACTCATATTTACTATATTATCTTTAACCTTCTTCATTCATTCATTCATGTGTGTGTACATATGTGAGAAAGATTTCCACATAAAAACCTTGTTCATACCTTATAGACATATACTTTTCATGCATAATAAGATGTATAGGTGCACATGAGAAGTTACATTTCAATTGATACCATAAAAACGTCATATTTATAGCTATGCATGGGAGTGTGTGTACATGTTGGCTCTCACAATGGCATAATAAACATTATCATTATGAGTACTTAACTTCAAGAGGGATCACAATACCTTCATAACATTCCAAGTCATGTACAATTTACATATATTGCATTTAAGGGTCCTAGACCACAAACCCAATATTCATCATATTAAAATGGATATATTTATCATACAAGTAGGCCATTAATAGAATTTATAGATTCATACATTAATCTAGGGGATGATGTTGGTAGGGTTCTTCCATAATAGCACCTTATGCAAGTTACAAATAGATCATACCATATTCCTAACCCATTCTTCATGTTCATAACATATCATACATAGCCATATTAGGATTGTAGGGAAAAGGGACATAATCATAATAACATAATACATTCTACCAAGTAGCACCTCAACCATAAGTGGATCAAACCAATCAACCTATGACTACACAACAGGTAAATACATCCACCACAAGTGGATCATTAATTCAAGAGAAATATTACTTACAAATAAATACCTTCATTTTTAGCTTTCAATGGCTACCTTCAAGGTTTACCCTAATTTCTTCATATTCAAACTTTTCATATGATAACATAACAATACAAAAATTAATTGCACAAGAACATATTCAATTACATAACCTCTAATCATCATTCAACATAATTCAAGACCTACGGTTGAGAAAAGAAAAATATTCATGGGTCTTTACAGCATTGGATCAAAACATAATCATACTTAAATTAATAGTTAAAATATTCATATTCAATCATAATTAATCCATTTTAGATAAAATAAATCATATTTGAAAGAGACCCACGAAATTAGAGGAAAACCTAGAATTTGGGGAAGTTTTAAAACAAATTTGAAAGGGCTTCTTGGTGAAGCTAACCAGGAATAAAGAACTCCTATACCTTAGACTTAGAATCCCCATGATATTCTTGATGAAAATCTTCCATCTTCAAGCCCTAGTTGATATCCTTCCATGTTCTTCAATGGAGGTTTAAGAGAGAAGACTTTTTGGGAGGGAAAAGGAGTTGGGTCTTTTTCATTTGGGGTAATTTCAGAATAATGAGTTTTTTTTTTGTTTAATATACTTAAAATACCTTAATGCATCTAAAATAATAGTCCAACACTTAATTAGAATGTGGGGTGAATTCACTAATTCACCCCTTTAAGTGGCCGAACACTTGACATCATTGCAGGCACCAAACCACGGCCACCATCCACAGACCGTGGATGGATTGAAGGATCGACTTGTGCTTTCGTGGAATGTGACTGAGGATCCTCAAGTTGGGGGATAATATCCCATGAATAAGTATGGAGTCACTCCCCCATCCTACGGGCGTCAACCACTTGACGGGGCGTCGATTAGGGGCGTAGGTCAAGGATGTCGTGATAGATTTTTGGCCAATGTTTGGGTCCTCCTCAAGGACCCCTAGGGTTGTTCTTAGGGAGTCGTACCCAGACCTTGTGACCCTTAACATGACCATCTAGATGCTAGGGTAATCTCCACTAATTTTAGACTCCAAACGACACACCAAAACAAGGAAAACATACTAGAACACACTACCACAGAAAAGACTAGTTTTTGGGCGTCTTGGTTGTCCCTTGACGTTTGAACTCAAAACTCTTCAAACCAATTATTAAAATCTATTTGTCATTATTTTAACAAGTTATTAACTAATAAAACTCATGTGAAGCTCTAGTTTGTCCTATTTCATTTTGAGTGTGCTACAATACTCCCCCACTAGGAATACATTCATCCTCGAATGACACTAAAACACTTAGAAGGACTTAATGACATAACTAGAAGCTCAATACACACAATATAAATACAAATTCGTATTCAATGCACCAAACTTACAAGAAACACCAAATTCACATCATTTATGCACTCAATGCAACCAAAGCAAGTAGGAACTACATCCACAAACTCATAGTGAACACATGCTTCATCATACTCATTGCCATTTGGAGGAACTACCTTCTCAAACTTTAGGCATGATCATTATTTTATCATAAGACCCAACATGCAATAACTTTCAAACCACACATAGGAATGCACAACATTACGACTCATGAGGCAAATAATTTATTCATACTAAATGCACATAAATCATGAGCAATGTAGATCAACTACAAATCTTATCATTTAGACATAATACCATCAAGGACATACAGAACTCCTGATCATGGAGGAACTGCCTTCTCCTAGTCACAACATACTCACATGTCATAATAAAGCTTATATGAAAGTATTTCACCAAGGTCAATTAATTTAAGGAGGAATTATGAACTTCTAACCAAAGCATGGCCATACTTCCTTTCTCATGAAGTCAAAATGGCAGATAAAACAAAGCATTAGGAAGTTATTTCACAAAATTTCAATTTCTTTAATAACACTAGTTTTCATGAACATGCTTCATATAAGGAAGTCATTACAACTCACAAATGCACATCAACAATATTGGCTAGCCACACCATAACTCCTTAGAAGAGAGCCTATACCAACACTTCCAAATTACATAAAGTCACATACTCATGGGAGGAATTTTTCTTTCCTCATCTAAGGGAAGCTCAACATATCAATGTGGAGTCAAGATGTCCTTATATCACAAGTACAACCAAGAATTTTCATTAAACCACCTCATCAAGTCACATATGTAATCACCATATTAAGATGCACAACAACATGAGAAACATGCAAATCATCAAAAATCCCTATTCTACAATATAAGAATCTTTCCAATACATGCTTAATCTAAGGAGATCATGTAAATTTCTAAAATACTCATGACTCCTACACATAAACATAAGCCTAAAAAGAAAAGTGTAGTCTCAAGCTAGAAAAGGAATCGATAAAAAAGTGAGACTATTTGGATTCTTAATCATTGTGATTCTCAAGCACATGATATCCCCCTTAGGAATGAACTCCTTTTTACAAAAACCTCAAATATTACTCTTTCCTAGAGACTCAAGCATTACCAAGGCTCATTGGAAATCTTACAATGCCCTATAAGTAATAGAGGTCTAATAACCACGCATCCAAATCCTATCAAGGTTAACAAAAGTAACTCTTTTGGAAAAAGGAAATTATAAGACACACATAATATCCAGGACTCCAAAAACAATAAATGATTCAAGGAGATCTACTTTCTTTAAATTAGAGGAGGAATAGAAGGGAACATAAGAATATTGGGACATCACATTTGTTGCAACCCTCAAAATAAGCTCGGATAAACTAGAGTCTCATATGTGTTTTATGAGGTAATAAAGTGTTAAATTATGAATAATAGCTTTAAAATGAATTTTAAAGAGTTTGGAAGTCAAAATGTCAAAGAACGGCCAAGACATTTGGAAACTAGTTGTGTGCGTACTAGTGTGCCTTTGCATGTTTTATGTGTTTTAATATGTCATTTGATGTTTCAAATGAGTTGAAGGGGGCCTAGAATTGACATGGTAATGTTTAGGGTCAAAACGTCTGGGTACAACTCCCTATATACCACCCTAAGGGTCCTTGAGGAGGACCCAAATATTTGCCATAAAGCTGCCAAAACAGCCCCAATCGACGACCCCATTAACGCCCAGTAGATCAAACAACACCCTGTCAAAAGGGGTATGGATCCACACTTAGTTGTGGGATCTTAGACCCCATTTTGGGGAGTCTCTAATCCAAACCACGCCCAGCAGGATGGACCATAGTCCAAATGACGCCCCATCAATGGGAGCTGTCGTGTGGCACCTACAACTTGTTGTAGAGATTTGGCCAACCTACGGGTGGAATGGTAAATTCACCCCACGTCCTACTTAAGTCATAGACAGTTATTTGAATTGTTTCAATGTATTTTAAGTTAGTTTAAACACCTAGACCTAATTTTAGACTTTACTTTTCAAAATCAAAACCCCTCTCTCAAGTAAAGTTCTCTAAAGACTCCATGGAAGCTTGAAGTCAAGTTGAAGCTAGGATTGAAGAATTCCATTGATTTCTCCATCAAATTTCGTGGGATTTCTACTAATAAGGTATGGTTATTCATCCTTGATTCTTCTCTACTTCAAGTAGAAAATCCAAAGACTTGTCCAAAAGATTTCAAAATCATAAAAGTTCCCATTTAAATTGTAAACATAGTTTATTGCATTAAAAGGTTTTAATAGCAAATTAAGAAGTTTTCTTTGTTAATTAATGGTTTTATGATCAATAACTCCATGGATCGATGATCATCCTTATTCTCATATTTTGGCTTCTGAAGTGGGTTTGATGAATGTTATTGGCTATTGTTAGAATGGTATTTATATTATGTTGTATTGTGGTTATCTACTGCCATTTGTGCATAACTATGATGAATTGTTGGAAAATTCAAAAAAGGTGATCAAGTCTTGGATGAAGGGCAAGTTGATCGAAATTGTCTAGGTTTTATTGAATTTATGTTGAGAGGTATGGTCCACTTATGCTGGTGGTGCTTACTTAATGTATATGAATGAATATGTGAATTGTGATTATGGACTTTAAGGCATTGAATGTGAAATAAAGAGATGATATGAAGTATACATATAGAGAGGTTTATGAAGTTATGAATGTGTTCTTGAAGATAGTATGACTAATTGAAGTATAATGTGAATGTGACGTATGATTGTGTGTGGATTGTGATGAATGTAGTATGATTATGTTTAGAAGATAATGTTATGAATGATGGTGGTTATGTGAAAGGATTTCACACACACAATGAATGAATGAATGAATGAAGCTAATTACAATGTAATGACTCGGAGTCTACTAAAATTTTCTCAAAGTTCCCAAGATCTCTAATGAACGAATAGGGAATTTTTGAGTGGACACTCTTGGTGAGTTGAGATGTAGTGTCTAGTAGCAATCTAACTTTTCCTAAGAGCATTCCAAGGAATGAATGATAGGTTGGAGGTTGGATACTCTTCGTGATTTGAGATGTAGTATCTAAAAGTAACCTCTATATAGGATCACTCTTCATGAGTTGAGATGTAGTACTTAGCAGCAATCTCTTAACCTATAGCTTATTAATGTAATGAATGTCTAAATCTATATGGGGAATTATTCTTAGCACCTAGAGTATTTGACAAAGGGGTGGATACGCTTTGCGAGTTGAGATGTAGTATCCAATGTACCTCTTGAAATGGGTACTCTTTGTTAGTTTAGATGTAGTACTTATAAGCAATCTCCTTATCCCTTAACTATGCACTTGCATAGGACTAGGTATTGGTGTTCCATGTAAAGTCTAAAAGAATGACCCTACCTAAGGTAAGTGGGGATCCCTAATCTGGTAAGGGTTAATACCAGGTTCTATGTCAAGCTCTCATGGTCTATGTTGGTAAAGCTAATACCCACAAATGAATGTAATAAACTAGGTCTTCCTAAGGTGTACTACTTAGGGTAGGTGGTGGAATGACACACCATCTATGCATTGCACAAGTAGACATTTGGAGGGAGTCTTTCTGTGACCTTGTAATGTTGATGAATGAATAGGTTATATACATTATTTATAAAGAATGTTGATTCTATGTCTAATGTTAATGAAGCATGTTGGTCTTATGTCCATGTTAATAAAGGTTACGTAAATGATTGAATCTGATGTGCCTAGTCTAGGGTGATTCCTAAGGAGCATTAAATGGCAGTAGTAGTATGGGATGTTACTTTCACATTGCACTAGTGTAACTTTGAGTTATCTTAGGGGATGGTCTTTATGTGAAGTTCTTAAATGCATGAATGATTCCTCTAGTATCTTTAGTAATGAATGTTGGCTTGTTGAGTTGAAGTTAAGTATACTTATATTTGGTAGTCTTAAGGATCACTTTGGCGTGTATTGAAGAGGTTGTGTGGGCGGTCTCTTCATGTCTTACCTAGGTGGGTCTTCGGATAACTTTGGATAGGAAAGTCTAAATGATTAATGGTTTACTTAATGAAAATGGCTATGTGTTGAAAACTATGGAAGTATTACCTTGTATGTTAAATGATGACTTGTATGATGTTTTATACACTTGATTCATGAGGTTTTATCAAAATAGCATGAAAAACATATTTCAACTAAAATATCCTTTTAAAGCATTTTTTTTGCATATTTCCATACCTAGTGCATTAATTGTACTAAATCCATATTTTTTGCTATTTCTACAAGCGAAGGTGGTTGCAAGTGAGGAATTCTAGATTGAAGCTTGGGAAGTAGATTTCTCTCAAAATTGGTATGTCCTCATATGTTTGAGGACATGACATATGTTTCTATTTTTCTTTCATTAAAGGCATTGTATAAGACTTAGTATGGTTCTT
The DNA here is from genome assembly GCA_016801875.1 of Solanum sitiens. Taxonomy (NCBI): domain Eukaryota; kingdom Viridiplantae; phylum Streptophyta; class Magnoliopsida; order Solanales; family Solanaceae; genus Solanum; species Solanum sitiens. The sequence goes on along the minus strand of JABWTJ010000556.1, from coordinate 756,685 downwards.
TCAATATAAAGGGTCGTGACCCTGTGAGAATAAGGTGTGTCTAAGATGACTTGCGATGATGACACTTAATTTTCTTATGTTTTATGAAAGAGCTTTCCTTATTATTGTGAAAAGTTTTAATTTCGCACTACTTTTCATACCTATGTGATGAATGGAAGCTAAGAGACTTGTACAAGACCTCCGAGAGGTGAAGTACGTTGTGTGATGCCTAAAGGGTACTCTTAGGTGGTTACAAACTTTGTATCAGATCAAAAGTTTTTGGGAACGGTGTTTAGGGTCCAAAGTCTCACAAGCCACGTCTAGTAGATTCTTGTTCATCGGCGTGAGTAGCGACACATCTATGAGCGAGAGGCTATAGGACGATAAAAGTTACAGTTCCTTGATATTCCTGAAGTCGTGCTTTAGAGCGTATGTCTATGAGTTCCTAATCCTATTATTCTTATTTTAGCAGCATGAATACTAGAGGGGCTAATGCAAGGAGGGATTAAGGAGAAAATATTAATGAGGAGGTTCCCCCTCAAGTACCCCAAGGTTCTCAAGCTCCAAATCTTGAAGGGGATATGTCTAATGTGGAGATAAGGGCTGCTTTTTGAACTTCGACCCTACTCATGATGACTCAAGCCCAAGTTGTCACTACTCAAGCTCAAGCCATGACGACCCAAGCTAACCGAGGAGTTGGACATCAAGTGAACCCCAATGCAAGTACTCCCACTTCTAGAATCCGAGATATCATTTGGATGAATCCTCCTACTTTTCAGGGCACTAGGGTGGATGAGGATCTCCAAGGCTTCATAGATGAGGTGCTCAAGGTGGTAGATGCTATGGGAGTAACTTCTAATTAAAAGGCGGATCTAGCCACCGACTAACTAAAAGATGTGGCACAAGTGTGGTTTGAGCAATGGAGGAATGAGAGACCCATAGGGGGAGTCCCCTTAGATTGGGGAGTGTTTAAGACAACGTTTCTTGATAGGTTTTTCCCCTTACAATTGAGGGAGAAAATGTTAGTAGAATTCATGAACCTCCGTCAAGGGGAAATGAGTGTGAAGGAATACTCTTTCAAGTTCACTCAAATCTCTAATTATGCCCCAACCTTTGTAGCCAATTCTAGGGCTAGTATGAATATGTTTTTGATGGAGTTTGTAGCTTTGTTGAAGAAGAGTGTCGTACGTCAATGATCCATCATAATATGAACTTATGGTGTATGCCCAAAAAATTGAGGAGACCAAGCTTAGAAAGATGAATAGAGATGGGAAGAGGGCTAGGCCAGATGAACCAATTCAACCAAAATACAAGAAAATGTTTTACAATCAAGATTCCACGATCGTAAGCAAGGATAGGGTTTCTAACCCAAATTCTCATGGAGAGAGTGAAGGTGGCTCTACTTTTGAGATGTTTGGGTATACTACATGTGAAAAGCAACATTTGGGTAAGTGTTTTGCCTGTACGGATGGGTGTGTTGGATGTTGTAATTAGGGTCATAAGATGATGGATTGCCCAAACCTCAAGGCAAAAGGGAAGGAGACCAACCAAGCTCCTCATGATTGTCCGGATCCTAATACTCAAAGGAAGAATTGTTTCAATATGCTACAGACTAACAAAGGATCTAACCCAAAATAAAGGCCGCAGTGAGTTATAGTTCCTAATGGTTGTCTTAAATTGTTCTTAGATGGGTTTACCCCAAGTGGGGGAGAATGAGTTGAGTAGTAAGGTGGTTGATATCCTTAACTTTTCCTTCTATTCTTATTCAAGCTTGAGACCAAAAATCTAAGTGGTTTGGTTATGTTATGGAGTTTTGCATATGAGTATAAGTTCATGTATCCTTACGTTATAAGTACCTTTTGTGGTAATATGTTTCATGTTCTTGCTAATTTTAGGATAAGATTTAGTAACTAAGTTATGTGCCTCTCATGTCAATGAGCATCTAATGATATTTGCTTAATTGCCTCAAAAGTGGTTATGTTTATATGACAATGTGTGATATGGAAGTTATTGCATGTTGAGCCTTATAATAAAGTGATGAGCATCTTTATAATTGGAGAAGGTAGTTCCTCCATGATACAATGAAAATGATGAAGTATATGTGCACTATGAATTGTGGAAATAGTCTAAATTGCCTGTGTTGTTTACCGTGTATAATGATGTGAAGTTGGTGTTCCTCGTAAGTTTGGTGCATTGACTATGCATTTTTTGTTCATGATGATGTATGTTGTGAGCTGCTAGATAAGTCTTTTAATCCTTCAAAGTATTTACTGTCATTCGAGGACGAATGTTCCCAAGTTGGGGAGATTGTTGCAACCCTAAAAATGAACTAGGATAAACTAGAGTCTCACATGTGTTTTATGAATTAATAAATTGTTAAAATGATCAATAATATCTTTACAAGGAATTTTGAAGAGTTTGGAAGTCAAAATTTCAAAGAATGACCAAGATTTTTGGAACTAGTCTTGTGTGTTCTAGTGCGCCTTTACATGTTTTATGTGTGTTACTATGACGTTTGATGTCTAAAATGAGTTTAAGGGACCCTAGCATCTACAGTTTCATGTTTAGGGTCAAAACTTCCGAGTACGACTCCCAATGAATCACCCTAAGGGTCCATGAGGAGGATCCAAACGTTTTCCATGAAGCTGCCAAAACAGCCCCAATCGACAACTCCAATGACACCCCGTAGATCAATGACGCCCCATCGAATGGGGTCATGTCTCCACACTTAGTTGTGGGAGCTTAGCCCCCTTTTTGTGGAGTCTCTGATCCAAACAACGCCCCATCAATTGGAGCCATCATTTGGCACCTTCAATCTGCTGCAGAGATTCAGCCAACCAGTTCACCCCACATACTAATTAATTCATAGGCGGTTATTTGGGTGTTTTAATGTATTTTAATTTAGTTTAAAACCCTATACCTAATTTTTTACTTTAGTTTTCAAAATAAAATCCCCTCTCCCAAGTAAAGTTCTGTGAAGACTCCATGGAAGCTTGAAGTCAAGTTGAAGCTAGGATTGAAGAATTCCATTGATTTATCAATCAAATTTCGTGGGATTAATACTAATAAGGTATGTTAATTCATCCTTGATTCTTCTCTAATTCAAAGAGCCAATCAAAATGCTTTTCAAAAAGATTTCAAAATCCTAATAGTTCCTATTTCAAATTCTAAGCATGGGATCTTGTATTAAAATGTTTTAATGGATGAATTATGATGTTTTAAATGTTAATTGATGGTTTTATGATAAAAAAACTCCATGGACCCATGATCATCCATATTCTCAAATTTTGGCTTACGAAGTGGGTTTGATGAATGTGATATGATATTGTTAGAATTGTGTTTATATTGTGTTGTATAGTGGTTATATACTGCCATTTATACCTAATTATGATGAATTTTTGGAGAATTGAGAAAAGGTGATCAAGGCTTGGATGAAGGGTAAGTTGATCTAAATTGTCTAGTTTTTATTGAAATGATCTTGAGTGGTATGGTCCACTTATAATGGAGGTGTTTACTTAATGTATATGAATGTATATGTGAATGGTCATTATGGAATTGAAGGCATTGAATGTGAAGTAAAGTGATGTTATGAAGTATACGTATATAGAGGTTTATGAAGTTATGAATGTGTATCTTGAAGATAGTATGACTAATTGAAAAATGTGAATGTGAATTATGATTGTGTGTGGATTATGATTAATGTAGTATGATCATGTTTAGAAGACAATGTTATGAATGATGGTGGTTATGTGAAAGGCTTTCACACACACAATGAATTAATGAAGCAAATGACAATGTAATGAATGAGAGTCTATTGAGAATGTTTCTCAAAGTTCAGAAGAACTCCAATCAATGAATAGGGGATTTTGGGGTGGACACTCTTCGTGAGTTGAGATGTAGTGTCTAGTAGCAACCTCACTATTCCTAAGATCTTTCCAATTAATGAATGATAGGATAGAGGTTGGTGCTCTTCTTGAGTTGAGATGTAGTATCCAAAAGTAACTTCTTAAGATGAGTACTCTTCGTGAGTTGAGATTTAGTACTTAGTAGCAATCTCTTAACCTGTAGCTAATTAATGTAATGAATGTGTAATACTCCATGAGGAATTATGCTTAGCACCGAGAGGATTTGACAAAGGGGTGTATACTCTTCGTGAGATGAGATGTAGTCTCCAATTTACCTCTTGAGATAGTTACTCTTCGTTAGTTGAGATGTAGTACTTAGAAGCAATTTCCTTCGCCCTTAACTATTCGCCCGCATAGGACTAGCTATTGGTGTTCCATGTAAAGGCTAAAAGAATAATCCTACCTTAGGTAAGTGGGATCCCTCATCCGGTAGGGGTTAATACCGGGATTCCATGTCAAGCGCTCATGATCTATGTAGATTAAAGCTAGCCCCCACAAATTAATGTGATGAATCAGGTCTTCCTAAGGGTGTACTACTTAGTGTAGGTTGTGGAATGGGACTCCATCTATGAATTGCACAAGTAGACATTTGGAGGGAGTCTTGGTATGTCCTTGTAATGTTAAGGAATGAATACATTCTATACAATGTTTATGAAGCATATTTATTGTATGTCTAATGTTAATAAAGCATGTTGGTCTTATGTCCATGTTAATGAAGGTTATGTAAATGACTAAATGTGATGTGCCTTTTCTAGTACGATTCCTAAAGAACATTAAGTGGGAGTAGTAGTATGGGATGCTACTTTCACATTGCACTAGTGTAACTTTGAGTTATCTTAGGGTATTGTCTTTATGTGAAGTTATTAAATGCATGAATGTTTCCTCTAGTATCTTTAGTAATGAATGTTGAATTATTGAGTTGAAGTGAACTATACTTGTCTTTGGCAGTCTTAAGGATCACTTAGGCGTGTATTGAAGAGGTTGAATGGGCGGTGTCTTCATGTCTTACCTAGGTGGATGTTAGGATAACTTTGGATAGGAAAGTCTAAATGATTAATGGTTTACTTAATGAAAATGTTTGTTGAGAATTATGGAAGTATTACCTTGAATGTTAAATGTTGACTTGTAAGATGTCTTGTACACTTGATTCATTATTTTATTTTTTATCAAAATAGCATAAAAAGCATATTTCAACTAAAATGTCCTCTTTAAAGCTTGTTTTTACATATTTCCATACTTAGTGCATTCAATGTTATAACTCCATATTCTTTTCTATTTCTACAAGCGTAGGTGGTCGCTAGTGAGAAGTTTTAGATTGAAGCTTGGGAAGTAGATTTGTGTCAAGATTGGTATGTCCTCATATGTTCGAGGACATGAGCTATGTTTCTAGGTTTCCTTTATTAAAGGCATTGTATAAGACTTAGTATGTTTCTTTCAATGTAAAGGGTCGTGACCCTATGAGAATAAGATGTGTCTAAGATGGCTTGTGATTATTACACTTAGTTTCTTACGTTTTATGAAAGAGTTTTCCTTATTATTGTGAAAAGTTTTGATTCTGCACTACTTTTCATACCTATGTGATGAATGAAAGCTAAGAGACTTGTACAAGATCTCAGAGAGGTCAAGCACGTCGTGTGACGCCTAGGGGTACTCTTGGGTCGTTATAACATTGTCCCTACCCCCCCCTAAATTAAGCACCTTTCATAAATACCCTTTCTAAAAATACCACCCCTCACATTCACATGCTTGTACCTATTACTCTCCCATATCTGAACTCATAGGCCTAAGATTCCAATTGAGATTTCTTCTTTGGAGTAGTTCTCATTTAGGAACTCTTGGTCATTAGTAATCCTTCCATCACCACTCAAAGTCTCATAAGGATCTACTCCACCCATAAGGTGAGGATTTCAAGTGACCTAGACATGAGATAAAATACTTAACTTTTCATATCCATCACCCAATGTAATTCTATTAAACGGGGAATTTCAAACAAGTATTATTCATGAATATCAAGGACACTTAGTGACCTTACCATCTAAGCACATTATACTCATTTGGGGTAAGCCTAGACAACCTCTTTACAACATCTTTACCTTAAATTCTAAGGTCAGATAAAATCATAACTAAGTCTTTACACTCCTACCTTCTTTTAAAGGAGTTGCTCACTCAACCCTTCATGACATCATTTAAGTATCACTACTTATCAATGTAACACCCCATATCCAAAACAGACCATTAATCACCTTTTCAGAAATTTGCAGGTGCAATTGATGGTTACCATTGACAGACCATAGTCTGACCTACGACTCGTACTGTGCATCCATCGTTTGCCATTGAATCTCCCCTAAGACTCATCCTAGAAAATTGACTAAGTGTCGATCCACGGAAAGACCTACTGTCTGTAAGTCAGACTATAGTCTGTGGTCTGTGTCCGTGGATTGGGACTCAAGCTACCCATCCTCTAACATGAACTACGGACGACCAGCATGGATCGTCATTTTATCTACGGTCCGTAGGTCTGATCGTAGGTGAGGTTAGCAGTTAGTTAGGGGGAATTTGCTGATAGGGTCAACTTCAAATGGTCATAACATTTAGCACAAAATGAATTACGTGCTGCATGACCTATTATATAATAGATAATTTAATTCACTTTTTATATCCACTGAGTTTGCTAAAATCCAACATTCGAGTAAAAAGTTATGCCCATTTTAGTGAAGGTCTGTCGAGCAGACCCAAACAACGGACCGTCGATTGAACGACGTCCCGTCAGTCCAGGTCATCGATTGGTCCAATAGCAAAATTTTCAGGGGTCTTTTGGTTTCCTAGTTCTTTTAACCCCCAAGATACATCGTTTAAACCATAAATCATGAGATTTTAGTCAGTTTAAGCCTAGAAACATAACGAACAAATCTAAGTCAAAATCATAAATCAAAACTTAGAAAATTAGAAGCAAGAGAAGAGAAAAAGGTCAAGAACCCTAGTTGACGAACGCAACAAGGTTCCATCAGTTCTAGCCCTGTAATCTAAAGATTTCTTCGTGGAATTCATCACCAGGCATGTGGGATTTCACTAGTAGGTTTATTTCACCCATAAGGTCCCTAGTTTTTAGCCAGTTCTTAATTTTCTTATCATGAATAGACCTAGGGTTTCTAGAATTACAGCAGATCATCATGAATTAATTATATATATGATACAGTCAAAGTACACTTCTTTATAGAAGTATAAGCGGTCGTATCAAGTGAAGAACCAAACAAGTAGGTTGGGGTCGATACCACAAGGAAAATGGTTTAGACTTAACTTCAATATACAATTACGTCTATTTAGTCAAGTCCTTTCCAAAAATAGTTAATTAAAAAGGTGGGGGGTTGTGGAACAAAAGTGTTAACTATTTCTAAGTAAAACAAGCAGCAAGATTTAAAAGTTTGGTGTTTATCAAGTGATGAGAAAAACTAGGGTGTAAGGGTTCCCCATAGGTTCATAATGCGGTAATCCTAGCTATAACAAATCTTTCCTAGTATCTTGCATGCAAAGTGATAAGTTATGTATCTCTAAATCCTTGGTCCGGTATTTAGAGAATTTCACCCCGTATCTTGGTCTGGCTACGTGTGTTTAAGTTACTAAACCTTACCTTTACTTCATATTAAGCATCATATTCGATGTATGGCTTAGTTATTAGTTCGCACCAATCGAAGTAGCCTATTAGATAGTGTCCACTAAATCTATGTCGATAATTCTTTTCCTATTAACTACCCCTTTGGTCCGGCAAGTAGAGATAAGGCAAGTTCTAACGCGTGCACTCGTTAAAAAGACTTCTAGATGAAAGAATTATCAATAAATGCAAATTTCTAGAATTGTTATTTAGCTAGTTTTACCTTGTTAATCACCCATGGTTCCCACAAACCTAGTTGTGGATTTAGTTACCCATGCCTAGAAATACACAATTCATGGTTGTTAAACACTAATTCATGTACTTACTTTGACAAGTTTGAAAAAAATCCAGAAATAACACTTGAAATAGAAAACTTCACTTAAAAATCGATTCCGGAAACTTGAATAAATTGTCAAATTGCAAAGTCAAATATCCAAGAACAAAAGGATGAAAAATAATATAAAGTCTAACCCCAAAACCGAGGTTTTTAAACCTATTTATATAACAAAGTCCTAAATTAAAAGGAGTTCAAAATAAGGAAAGTTTGTCCCAAAACGCGTCTTCAATCGACGATCCCACTGACGGTCCGTCGATGAAATGACGGACCGTCGACTGCCTCCGTCAGTCCATACTTAGCATCTTCTTCAAGCCTCAAAATTGCACCTTCTGTGATCCAATCGACGGACCAACAGCACGATCCGTCGATGCTTTTCGTCGTTCCATACTTAGCTTTTATCTAACACCGGGTACTGGGGCAGTCAGCGGACCGTCGATCCTTCCGTAGCCCCACACTTGTTCAGAATTCCCCAAGTTTCTTCTAGATGTTTGAACATTCAGTCGACGGCCACCACCTACGGTCCGTCGATGAGACAATGGGCCGTCGATGGCTTCGTGGGTGGTCACTTCTGCACTGATTTCTGCACAGTCTTCTACACTTCCGTTTTGGACAACTTTCATGCAAAACACATATAAAACACATTAAAATTACTACAAAAAGGACCTAGACACACACTAAACTTAAGGAAAAAGCATTGAAAGTACCGCGAAACCACGGTACATCAACACCCTCAACTTAAATTCATTGTTTGTCCTGAAGCGACGCACTATGACTCACCACACACTTTTGTCCAAAAGTACTCTCTTTTAAGCTTTCACAATCATATGGCTATCAATCCCAATTTTTTTTCATTGCTTTAATGCATGCTTTTACTCTTAGGCTCACTAAGCTCATTCATGTGGATCAGACCATGAAACAGACTCACCACGCACCGACACCTCTACTCTTTTATCTCTCACCAAGGTACCAACTTTCCAATATTACAAGTAGTGCCCTCACTTAAAAAACAATATCCTCTTTTTTCACACATTGATTTCAAATTTGAGTATAAGGATCATTATTCAACACGCACGCTCAGAATAACTTCACACCTAATTGGTACTTGTCGCCATAGGCTTGCCCTTCTTTTCACAGCTTTAAGTTCACCAAATTAGACTCTTAGGAGCACGATAGTACTTTCTTGGCTTGTAACGTAGGCTTAGGGTCAGGTATGGTACATATGGATACATTTTAGTGACTTGTTGCCCTCCTTGACATTACAGCTAATCGTCCTACCTCTTTCATTGTCTATTATGCCCTACTTTTCTTTTCTTATCCATCTTTGCCTTGTTTTATCCTTTCTTTCCGTTTTGTGGAAGTGACTCTTACTTCTTTTTCCTGAACACTCTTTTTCTCTTTAAATCTCTTTCTTTCTTTTTCTTTCTCTACTCAATTGATAATTTTGACTGAGTCACTTCTTTATTCAATGTTTCTTTTCTTTTTCACATTACTCTTTTCATCCTCACTTTTAGGTACATTACTCATAATAGCCACCATCAAGTTATGGCTTTGCCATGAGTCAAGGTACACAATACCCAAGGTTGGTTCAGGGCCAAGACGAGGTCAGTTTCTGCATTAGCCACCCTTAACTTATGTTTTTGGACTAAGTTGAGGTGCACATGTCAAAGGACGGACCAGGGCCAACAAATTATACCCTCGGAAGACAATTTGGTGTAGAAAATAAAGGTCTATTGAAGGCACAAAATATTTTGATCAAAAAGGGATCGATTCCATTTGGTTTTATTTTATTTAGGCTAAAGATTGACTAGTTTTGAACAAGGGCCTATGATCCTTTCCTAAATGTCTAACACATATTCCTTTTTGCAGGACTAACCGGGCAAGTTCTAGCTAGGTACCAATAGTGGAACAATCAAATTTCCTCACATTCTCTTGACATTTCATTACCCTATGAGATTATCAGACACCTAGTTCGAGTGTTAGATTTGAGAGTCATGCAGTAGTGCATCTCTATGTCATGCTTAGAGCCAACACGTTCAACATTCATTATACCTAATCATGCAATCATTCTTTTTAGAATGGTATATCATTCATATTTAGCCATCATGCTTCATATTTCAAATTTAGACTTTGTAAAAGATACTACACGTGTCGGTTCAACAATAAAGTAATCAATCTCTTGGGGCAAAAGAACACAGTCAAGAAAACCACCAAGAGAGGATCATGAGTTGGGCTACTCAGACTTCACCCTAACACTCACTTTCCGTTTACCCCACCCCTAACAAAAAAAAAACATGCAATTGTCCCCAATGCATAAGAAATATAAAAAGAAGGTGGTAGGTGAATCAAACCTAAGACGCATAGCGCCGAAGATCAACAGGCGGGTCTGGTTTCCTGGAACCCGCGCCATCAGTAGTAGGGACACCATTAGCAGTGTCCGCAGTAACATCTGCACCATCAGTGGTGCTCCTCTCAACAACCTCCAATCTAGAGCTAGACGCCCCAGCAGCTAACTCACGAGCCCTCATCTGCCGGGCCTCCTCATCAACCAACGAGCATCTCTTCGCAGCGTCCATATCTGATCGATCCCTCTTCCTAGCTCGAGCACCCTCACCCTCAATGGTGTGGCTAAAATGGTGCCCCTTGACACGCTCACGTGACGGAGGTGGTGGTGCAGTGGTGGTCTGGAATAGTGCAGTAAGCATTGTATCCTCCGTAATCTCCGCAGGTGCGGCCTCAGGCTCGGGTACCCTCATATCAAGCATAGCATCCACATCAACCCTCAGACTCTCCACAGCCGCCTGCAGAGTCGTCAAATAGATGGTAGGGGCAGGGCGTGCTTGGACCCTCAACTCAAAAGCATCGAGGCACTGGTGGACCGCCTAAATCCTCCTCTCTGTCTGCTGAACAACCTTTTTCTCAATCCGGTCCTCAGCCTCGGCAATGGACCTCTGCATCCAAGGCTGGATATGGTGCAGCAATGTGTCCATCTGGGCCTCTAGCTTCTGGACGCTATCAATCGGGACCAGTGTTGCTGATGGTGGTGTAGACCGGGAGGAACTCGGTGCCTTACTAGTGCCCGGGGTAGACTAAATCGGGGTGGTGTTGGTAGTCTCGGAAGCATCATGATCAACCCCTTGGGCTTGATCTACCGTATCTGCGATGTTCTCACCCAATGACTGCACATCCAATCTAGGCCCTCTATTTGGTGCCGCCTCATTGGCCTCATCCCTTATGAGGCCTATGTCCACTGTCTTGGTAGAAGTGCGGAGAGCATCTATGTGCCAAATGGGAACTCCAGCAGCCCTGCATAACTGAAAAATCATACAGGCAACGGGGTAAGTGGTCGAGGTCTTAAAAGCCTTATCATGGATGACAGACAGCAACAGCCTCAGAAAATCAATCTCGAACCCGGCGACCATAGCAGCTACCAAGACCGCTTTTTCCCACGTAAGTATGTTGTCTGGAGCTGTGGGGGATAGGTGGTGGCGGACCAGAAGCTAAATGAACTTGGCTACAAACATGAGGTTGGCCTTCTTAATAAGGCCTCTGGGGTGCAGCACCCAGTCTGCGCCCTCACCGTCTACAGATATGTTTTGGGTGATCCATCTCTTAGTGGTCTCTCTCAAATCCTTGTCGCGCTGGAAATGGCTCTTCTTGACCACATCCCACCTGTAGTCGAACTCGGGGGTGAGGGGGATCCTGTTTGCATAGGTATCTGCACCATATAAGAAGCGGCGAATGGCAGGCAAAGAGATGTCCACCCGGCAGCCACGGACGCGAACCTTAGTGAGTAGTGCCTGTTTGGCGGGGTTAGCCCGCCTATCCAATGAACCGCGGAGAGTCGCTACGTAAGAGGCGTAGAACTCCCGCACCAACTCCTCACTGTAGCATCCCACACAACTAGCCATCCCCTCGAGCTGGTGGCGGGTGAATAGGTCATGTATCACAGGGACAGTGTGTAGACTCCTTGTAAGAATGCGCCTCCCAACCGTCAGAGTCCGAGTCATGACCCCATTATCATTGAACAGCTTGGCATCCCTGTATATCTGGTACTGCCCCTCTATGCACCACTGGTTAGGCTGATCAGCAAATGTTGTAAGGTCCTCATGTCGTGGTACTGGAGGCAGTGGCCTCATTCGACCCTGTAGAGTGGGACGACTAAGAACCGGAAGCCTATTTGAAGCCAGCTGCTCCCTCAAAACCCGAGACAGACCCAGACAGTGTGTCGGTCAGTATGCGATCCTCATCAGACTGGGAGGCAGTGACTACACTGGACGCCACATTCTTGGGTGTACCCCGAGTGTCCCTAGCAGCTGGTGTTGGTGTCTGGGTGCCTGGTGACACGTATTCAGGATCACAATCGTCATTCGATGAGCCAATCATCTAGTGTGAAGGTGCCACGGACTTGGACCGTCCTCTAGAATAGACAATATCCGGCTTGGGGGCCATTGGTACCTGCAAAAGAGAGTTATTAATTTTATTGTAATCATCCAACACACTCAACAGAAGCAGAACAAAATCGAAAAACACAGAACACAATGTTAGTGCAGAACTGCAGACGCAGTAGACAGGCACTATTGATAGCCCATCGATGAATCGACGGTCCATCGATGGTGTCCGTCGATTGACACTTAGCTAAATTTTAAAAGTCATCTTTGAGTAGAACTTTCAGTTAGAAACAACGGACGTGCAGAATGGCCCGTCGATGAATCGACGGACCATAATCCACTTCCGTCGTCGAACACTTAGAACATTTTTTCTCAAACACCCAAAGCATAGTTTCAGACAGAAACAACGGACGTACAGAATGGCCCGTCGATCAACTGACGGACCATAGTTCACTTCCGTCATCCCAGAGTTAGGAAAAGACAGGGTGTCGTAATTGACGGACACCATCGACGGTCCGTTAATTGACAGACGGTCCGTAGATGGGGTCTCGTGATGTCGGTCAAAGACAAGTTTTGTAGACATTCTTTGCGACCCCAAATCGACAAGATCAAGCATCTACCAACACACAAATCATACAAGAACTATCAGCAAACAAATTCGTCATTCCCAGGACTACAATTTTGCAAAATTCTATCCTAGATTCTAAGAGACTATCAAGCCCTAAGTCGGAAAACAACAAATCAAACAACATTCAAAGTTCATATAGACAGTTAGCACCCCCAACCGATTCACTTTCTATCATTCTAAAGGACATGAAACCCAATTTAAACAAGTTACTCATGTAAAGTTGTCCCTAAGTCAAGACCTACATACAAGCTATTCAGATATTTGGCAATTGAATGCGAATTCAGTGAGCAAATGAGAATGACATACATGTACTCTGTAGTGGAGAGAATGTCTGAGTGACTTAGCAACAACAACCAACAAGACCGCCTTCAAACACCGACCGGAAAAATGCGTGGATTGGATGGGGAATTAGGGGAGTAGGTTTCTGGGAATTTGGAGAAGTTGAGAGGATGGGAAATCAGAGGGGAATTTAGAGTGAATAAATATGGTAGTGAATGGGGGAATAATGGAATAAGGGGAGGGAAAACGTTTGGGGGGAGAATTTGATAGGGTGTGGGAGGGTAGCTGAAAGGTTTTAATTTTCTATAGGCGGTCGGGTCAGGTCGGGTCTCGGGTTTTGGGAACTAACGATTCCCCGTCGATGGACCGTAAGCCACTCCACGGTCCGTTGAATGATCCGTTGATTGTGACCTAACTTAAACGATATTGAAAAACATACCTGGGATCCACGGACACCATCTACAGTCTGTTGATGGGACGACGGTCCGTCGGTTGGTCCGTAGATCAGTGCACCAGACCAATTTCTGATGGTTTGGTCCCTGCACATTGAGCACCCAATAAGCCATTATTTTTGTGTTTTCTGGAAACTTTTTAGACAAGGACCCTAAACTACTCTCTAGCCAACAGTCTAAAAGAAATAAACAAAAATTCACACATGACATTGAGTAGAAACGAAAAAAATGCAACTATTCCTACAAAGACAAGAAAAACCTATTGTTGGCTAGAGGATACATATTGGTTTGCCTCCCAATAAGCGCTTGATTTAACATTGCGGCACGACGCAAGACTCTTGATTACTCAGACTTCATCAAGATGATATGCCTCAACCACTTCATTGGCATTTTCCGCATGCCCGAGGTAGATCTTGATTCTTTGGCATTAACCGTGAACCTTGGACCCTCCTTGTTCTCCAACTCAACCGTACCATGAGGGAACACTTTAGTGATCAAGAATGGACCAGTCCATTTGGACTTGAGTTTGCCCGGAAACAAGCGCAACCTATAGTTGAACAAAAGCACCAAGTCACCAACCGCAAATTCGCGCTTCTCAATCTTTTGGTCATGGTACTTCTTCATCTATTCTTTGTAGAGGGCTGAAATTTCATATGCCTTCAAGCGAAACTCATCAAGCTCATTCAACCCATTTAATCTCTGTTCCGCTGCTTCATTCCAATCCATCTTCAATTTCTTGATCGCCCACATGGCCTTGTGCTCTAAATCAACCGGCAAGTGACAAGCCTTCCCATATACAATTTGGTATGGAAACATACCTATGGGAGTCTTGTATGCTGTTCGGTAGGCCCAAAGAGCATCATCAAGCCTCCTTGACCAATCCGTTCTACTAGCATTCACCGTTTTTGCCAGAATTTGCTTGATTTCTCTTTTTGACACTTCAACTTGCCCACTAGTCTGTGGATGGTAAGGAGTGGCTACATTGTGGAGAAGCCCATATTTCTCCAATAACCCTATGAATAACTTGTTGCAAAAGTGGATCCCCCATCACTAATAATGGCCCTAGGGGTGCCAAATCTAGAAATATGTTCTTTTTCAAGAACGCGGTGACACTCTTCCCTTTATTATTTGCAAGTGTTATGGATTCCATCCATTTTGACATATAATCCACCGCCGAAAGAATGTACTTCATCCCATGAGTACTCACAAAAGGGCCCATAAAATCAATGCCCCAGACATCAAACAACTCAATTACAAGAATGAGATTCAAAGGGAGCTCTTGCCTCCTAGAAATACCTCCATCTCGTTAGAACCTATCACATGACTTTGTGAACTCATGAGCATCTTGGTGGATGGTCGGTAAATAGTACCCACACTGCAAAATCTTATGGGCGATCCGGATACAACTATGATGCCCTCCCACAAGGGAGGAGTGGCATGCCTCCAAAACACTTAGCATCTGAATTTCTGGCATACATCGGCGAATAAGACCATCGGCACAACTCCGGTATAAGTAAGGCTCATCCCAAAGGAACTTTTTCACATCATGCATGAACTTTTTCCTCTGATGAAAAGACAAGTCCCATAGGACTATATCACTAGCCAGATAGTTCTCAAAATCGGCGAACCATGGAATCAAGTCATGAGAAGCAACCAATACAGGCTCATCCGGGAAAGTATCATCAATTTTAGCCTTTTCACCCAACTCTCGCATATCTTCATCCTCTAATCTGGACAAGTGATCGGCAACTTGGTTTTCGGTCCCCTTTATGTCTTTCACCTCGAAATCAAACTCTTGCAATAGTAATACCCATATAATCAACCTTGTTTTTGCATCCTTCTTTGCCATCAAATATCTCAAAGCAGAATTATCAGTATGCACTATGACTCTCGTGCCAAGCAAATAAGAGCAAAATTTTTCGAAAGCAAATACTACCGCAAGGAGATCTTGTTCAGTCACAGTATAGTTCTTTTGAGCTTCATTAAGGGCCTTACTAGCATAATAAATGTGGTGAAGGATTTTGTCCCTTCTTTGTCCCAATAATAAACCAAGAGCAACCCACTAGCATCACACATCACCTCAAATGGTTTGCTCTAATCCGGGGAAATAATAATGGGCGCAGATACTAACTTCTCTTTTAACTCTCCAAATGCCTTAAGACAAGATTTATCAAAATAAAATTTACATTCCTTCTCAATTAATTTGCACAGAGGATGTACAATTTTTGAGAAATCCTTAATATATCTCCGATAGAAGCCCGCATGCCCAAGAAAACTTCTCACACCCTTTACGGAGATGGGTGGAGGAGGTCTCTCAATAACCTCTACTTTTGCTCGATCCACCTCTATTCCCTTATCTGAGATGCGATGGCCCAATACAATAAACTCTTTCACCATGAAGTGACATTTCTCCCAATTTAGCACAAGGTTGAAATCTTCACATCTTTTGAGAACTTCATCTAAGTGATTCAAACAACGATGAAAAGAGTCTCCACCAACAGAAAAATCATCCATAAACACCTCAATGGTGTCCCCACAATGTCAGAGAATATCGACATCATACATCTCTAAAAAGTAGCCGGTGCATTACACAAGCCAAAAGGCATCCTCTTGAATGCGAACGTCCCATAAGGGCAAGTAAAGGTGGTTTTCTCTTGATCTTCCGGTGAAATAGAAATTTAATTGTAACCCGAATAGCCATCAAGAATATAGTACCATCCTTTTCCCGCGAGTCTATCTAATATTTTATCCATGAAGGGCATAGGAAAATGATCCTTCTCAATCCATACATTCAACTTCCGGTAATCCATACACACTCTACATCTGGATACCGGCCTCATGGGGACAAGCTCGTTCTTCTCATTTGGTACCACTGTCATTCCCTCTTTTTTTTGGGCACACACTGAACAGGGCATACCCAACTACTATCTGCGATGGGATATATGACTCCGGCATCCAACCACTTAATAATCTCCTTCTTAACTACCTCTTGCATAAGTGGATTCAAACGTCTCTGGTGCTCAATACTTGGCTTATGATCGGGCATGAGTTGGATTTTGTGTGAAAAAATACTGAGAGGGATCCCAATAATATCCGCAAAAGTCCACCCAATAGCTCTCTTGAACCTCTTCAACACTTCCACCAAACACTCTACTTGTTGCACATTTAGATTTGACGCAATAATTAACGGCAAAGTGTCATCTTTTCCAAAGAATACATACCTCAGATGATGCGGTAGGGCCTCAAGCTCTAATATTGGAGCCTCTTTTATAGATGGTTTCGCGGGTGGAGACTCGCGATGTTTCATGTCTAACTCCAATTTCTTTGGTTTGAATCGAAAATCACCTCGATCAAGTGCCGCAACCAATGACCCATACTCTTTAATACCATCACTCTCAAAATTCATGATCATTGTCGCTAGACCAAGGCGCTTATCGATTTGAACCTCAGACGTACTTTCACCCTGTAAGATATAGTAGATACCGTTTGGATCTCACCACTCTGCTTCATGGACCTACAAATGTTAAAAATTGCCTCTTCATTATTTAAGCTAAACTTCATCTGCCCTTTTTCCATATCAACCAAAGCGCTACCAGTCACAAGGAATGGTCTCCCAAGAATAATGGGCACCTAAAAATCCACATCACAGTCAAGAATCACAAAGTCAGCCGGAAATATAAATGACTCCACTTTCACTAATACATCATGGAGTATCCCAATATGACTCTTCACCGTTCGATCGGCCATCAGTAACCGCATCGCTGTAGTCTTTGGGTCACCCAAACCCAATTTCTTGTAAATCGAGAGAGGCATGAGATTTATGCTTGCACCTAGATCACAAAGTGATTTAACAAAGTGTAACAAACCGATGGTACATGGAATAGTGAAAGCGCCCGGATCTTCCTTCTTTTGCACAAGAGACCTTGTAGCAATAGTACTACAATGTTGCATTCGGTCATCATCCTTAAAACTTACCGATCTCTTCTTCGTAAACATATCCTTCATAAACTTGGCGTAACCAAGAATTTAAGAGCTTCTATCAAAGGGACATTGATGGAAAGCTGTTTCAACATAGTAATAAAAATGCCGGTATTTTCCATCCTCAATTTTCTTCACAAATATTTGTGGGAATGGTGGTGGTGGTCTAGGCACGAGGACCACCTTTTGGTGCATCTCTGCTTCTTTCACTGCTTCATTTACCAACTCACCACTAGCTTCTCCTATCTCTTCATCTCTTCTTACATCATCTTCTATACCAGATGGCATAGGTGGATCAATGGTTTGCTTACCCCCTCGAGTCGTGACTGCCATACAATGTCCATCATTTTTTATATTTTGGACGGTATTGCTAGGAAAAGTACCCGGTTGATAAGGGTTCAGAGTAGTCGACAATTGGGCCATTTGCAACTCAAGAAGCTTGATTGAGACTGTATGTGTATCCACTTTTTGCCCAATATTAGACAAATCACCTCTCTACTCCTTGGCGTGCTCATCACTTGCATCAAACCTCCTCCTCATCTTTTGCAGCATATCTTCAACTCGTACCATACTACCTACACCATCCCTAGGAGCAACTTCCTGATTTTGAGGTGGAACATAGGGCTCACTTCGATCGTTTCTGTTACCATACTTACCCCGGTTGAAGTTGTTGTCGCGGTTGTAGTTTCTTTCTCTAACATAATGGCCTTCTCTATTGTAATTCCAATAGTTTCGACCTTGATTTCCTTGACCTTGGCGCCAATTCTTCTGATTGGAGCCTTGGGCGTTTGCTCGGAAACCCCCCGTCTGCTCATTCACTGCATCAGAATCTTCTTCATAGTAGTATTCATCAACCGGTGGTGGTGGTTTAGTAAAGTAATTCACTGCATTTACCTTATCTGCACCTCCAGTAACATTCTTCAAAACCAACACGAGCTCAGCTCTCATTTGAGCCATCTCTTCACGAATCTCATCGGTGGCCGGATTGTGTGTAGCTTGAACTACAAAGGTGTTTCTCCGAGTGTGTGACTTCCTAGTGCTCCAAGCCTTATTGTTTCGGGAAATTTTCTCTAACTTTTGTGTGATCTCTGCATATGTGCACTCAATATAAGAACCACCCGCAATAGTATCAAGTACTATCTTATTATTATCATCTTTCCCTAGATAGAAGTACTCTTTCAACGACTCATCACCAATGTGGTGGTTTGGGACACTTCTCACAAATGAGGTGAACCTATCCCAAGAGCTACTTATCGACTCCCAGGCAATGCCACAAAGTTGTTCACTCTATCTTTGTGGTTAAGCTTTTTAGACACCGGGTAATACCGTGCTAGGAACACATCCCTCAACTCCTCCCAAGTGTAAATCAAATTATAGGGAAACTCAGTAAACCAAATTGCAGCCTCTCCCGTCAGTGAGAGAGGGAACACCCTTAATTCGATGACATCCATGTCCAAGTCTGGCCTCTCTACACAACTCTTACACACCGACCTCAGGTTGGCTATGTGAGCATGTGGATCCTCAGATGGTAGCCCCGAAAATGAACCTCTAGCAGTGAGCATCTGCATCAAGCTACTAGTTACCACGAATGTATGACCATATGGTAGAGGAGGTAGGACAAGAGGCCCATCAGAATTGGTGATGTTAATATTGCCCCTATAATACTCTTGAGGACGTGGGACGGGAGGCTGCCTTCTCAAAGCACCATCACCAGGGTTCTCCACTATCACTCTATTGTGAGCATCAATCGACGGAGGGAGTTGACGGTTGATCCCATCACCTTGAGTTTCCAGATTCTGTTGCTCATTCATTCTGCGGAGTGTCTAATTAAGTTCAGGATCAAATGGGACGATTGGTTCTCCTCAGCTCCGTGTACTTGGCATACACTAGAGCAAGACCTGAGAGAGACAAAAACAAAAAGAAACGTAAAATTAGGATATTGTTGACTAAAATTCGGTACTGTGCTTAAAGTTAATCTAAAAGCCATAATCCCTGGCAGCGGCGCCAAAATTTGATACGCTTAAATTACACTTCTTTACAGAAGTATAAGCGGTCGTATCAAGTGAAGAACCCAACAAGTAGGTAGGGGTCGATCCCACGAGGAAAATGGTTTAGACTAAACTTCAATATATAATTACGTCTATTTAGTCAAGACCTTTCCGAAAATAGTTAATTAAAAGGGGGGGGGGTTTGTGGAACAAAAGTATTCAATTATTTCTAAGTAAAATAAGTAGCAAGATTTAAAACTTTGGTGTTTATCAAGTGATGAGAAAAACTAGGGTGTAAGTGTTCCCGTAGGTTCATAACGCGGTAATACTAGCTATAACAATTCTTTCCTAGTATCTTTCATGCAAAGTAATAAGTTATGTATCTCTAAATTCTTGGTCAAGAATTTAGAGAATTTCACCCCGTACCTTGGTCCGGCTACGTGTTTTTAAGTTACTAAACCTTACCTTTACTTCATATTAAGCATCATATTCGATGTATGGCTTAGTTATTACTTCGTACCAATTGAAACTAGCCTATTAGATAGTGTCCACTAAATCTATGTCGATAATTCTTTTTCTATTAACTACCCCAATGGTCCGGCAAGTAATGATAGGGCAAGTTCTAATGCGTGCACTCGTTAAAAAGACTTCTAGACGAAAGAATTATCAATACATGCAAGAATCTATTCTAGAATTGTTATTTAGCTAGTTTTACCTTGTTAATCACCCATGGTTCCCACAACCCTAGTTGTGGATTATGTTACCCATGCCTAGAAATACACAATTCATGGTTGTTAAACAATAATTCATGTACTTACTTTGACAAGTTTGAAGAAAATCCAGAAATAACACTTGAAATAGCAAAATTTACTTAATAATCTATTCCGGAAACTTGAATAAATTGTCAAATTGCAAATTCAAATCTCCAAGAACAAAAGGATGAAAAATAATAAAAAGTCTAACCCCAAACCGAGGTTTTTAACCCCATTTATAGTAACAAAGTCCTAAATTAAAAGGAGTTCAAAATAAGGAAAGTTTGTCCCAAAATGCGTCTTCAATCGAGGACCCCACTGTCTGTCCGTCGATGAAACAACGGACCATCGACAGCCTCAGTCAGTCCATACTTAGCATCTCTTCAAGCCTCCAAATTTCACCTTCTCTGATCCAATCGACGGAACAACAACACGGTCCGTCGATGCACTTACGGTCCGTCGATGCTTATCGTCGTTCTATACTTAGCGTTACTCCAACACCGGGTACTGGGGTAGTCTCTGATCAAATCTACAATTTTCTAGCATGGTCCGTCGATTAGTCGACGGATCCTCGATCCTTCCGTAGCCCCACACTTGGTCGGAATTCCCCAAGTTGCTTGTTGATGCTCGAACCTTCAGTCGACGGCCACCACCTACGGTCCGTTGATGAGACGATGGGCCGTCGATGGCTTCGTAGATGGTCACTCTGCACTTATTTCTGCACGGTCTTCTACGCTTCCGTTTTGGACAACTTTCCTGCAAAACACAGATAAAACATATTAAAATTGCTACAAAAAGGCCTAGACATACTAACTTAAGGAAAAAGCATTGAAAGTATCGCTAAACCACGGTACATCGATATATGTTCCAAATAAGATGGTAAAGTAATTATTCAGTTTATCGCATGAATTTTAGAACCCTAGCTATATATTTCTTTAATTCTTGAATTACACATGCTAGGTCAGATATTTCACTTACTTCAGATATATATGCCTCAGTTATTAATGAATAATTATCAGAATAATTGTTGCATTCTCATTTTGCATGTTTTGTTTTGAGTTATCCAATATTTACAGAAATTCAGTCATTATGTATAAATCACTTAATTCATTGTGGGTATCATAATAATGAGTTAGACTAGGGTTCAACGTACCCAAATAGTCCTAGAACTACTAGTCAAGTAGGTTGTAACTCTCCTCTGTGGGTATCAGTTTAGTGATCATGCCCGTATGCCTTTGTACCTCTTGCAGGGTATATTAGGTCCTCTCGATGGGGCGTATACATCGGACTCCACATTTAGATCATGTGGTTTTATTATCGGTTATTAGTAGCTCCCACAATTCAGTCAAACTCTATTGCATTGACCATGTTTACAGTTCAATTAGTATTCAGTCTCAGCATGTTATAAATTTGGTCATTGCATCCAGTTAGCTTAGAATTCAGTATATCATGTTCAGAATATTATACTTGCTTTTGTGTTTGTTCACTTATGTCTTATTTTAGTTTTACTCTATCCTACATGCTCAGTACCTTTCAATTACTGACGCATACGTGCGCTACATCTTCTCGTGATGTAGGTTCAGGTTCTCATCAACCAGATCACGCTTAGGTCGAGTCCCGATCTCCAGCTCAGCAAAATCAGTGATGAGTCCACATTCTCCTAGGACAATATTCATGAGTTATTTCTAGTATTTTAGTCCTATAGTTTCAGTTTTTTCTAGACTTAGCTAGGGCTTGTCCCAGCATTTCTAGTCAGTTAGATGCTATTTTCAGATATAGTTAGTTTCAGCTTAGGATTAAGTTAATAACTTTTTTGTATTAAATGATCAGTTTTCATATATCTCAGTTTTAGCATATGGGTATTCCCCATCTTTTCATTTTTATTATGATTTAGCGTCCGCATCAGTTTATTTTCTTTAGTATGTTCATGATCATGCCAACAGGGTTAGCTTGGGATCACTTGTGGTCCTAGGTCTCGTGTTTGTGTTTCGGGGGTAGCTCGGGGCGTGACAATCAAAGTTCACCTTCATCACAAAAGGGTTCTTAACCATAGAGGATTTCACTTCTACCCTCATATAAAAGAGTTTACTAATTATACATCAATAGGTATTACCCTAGAACAACTATTAATCAAAGTACATCACACAAATGAAATTCATACAGACTAAGTTGAGTTATACTAATCCACCTCACATGGCCTTAACTCAACCCTTGCATGCTAAGAATCGCAAAATTTCACCATTTCCTACATGCCAAGTCACAACAAGACAAGTATTACCGGAATTACTCCTACAAGGTTCATTACCTTGTACTTCTCATCATTAAACTCTAACAGATCATCCTCTACCTTTGACCTATGAGACCTCATTTTCTCTTTTAATAGGGTTAGTTCAAGACACCTCTAAACCATTTTAACCTTTATCATCACTTTTTGGTGGAATCTACCAACCAACCATGCTTAAGTATTATCTAAGCAACCTAGTCAAATGATCATACTTAAGATCAATATTAAAAGACAACTAACTCTTTCAAAGTTGTTCAACACCTATAATCTTCTTCCATACCTAAACTAGGTAGTACATGCAACCTCAAATTCAACTTTAGAACACAATATAATCCCAATATATGGTATAAAAATATCTTCCCCCATTTCCATTCTTGGATAGGCTCATTTCGTAATTAGCCATTAACTACAAGGGTTCTTTCATCAATTCACATAACTTCACAATATTCTCACTAAGTAGTAACACTATCTTCCTCTTAGGAGCAAGCCTACGCAAACTCATCTCAAACATTCTCAATAACATATAAAAGCAACAATTTGGAAGCATAAATCACACACAAGTTATTTCCTCAAATCTCTTAGGTCGCATAGCCATAAATGGCATCAGAACTAACCTTTCTCCCTCACATATAGCATAAACCCTACTTATAGTCAAATCCTTAAAGACAAACAAGTAGGGGATAAGAGAGAGAACTTATAGATCTATAATATGACTTAGAGAATGAAGAAGTGAAGTTTCCCTATTGTCCTATAGCCTCTCACTCATAAATGTGTCGCGAATCACACCAAGGAACAAGACTTTATTAGACGTGGTTTTGAGACATCCTAAGATCATTTCATAACTCTTATGCTCTGATACCAAGTTTATCACGACCCGATAGCACCCCCAACTTGTAACACGACGTATTCGACCTCACGTAGGTCTTATAGAAGCCATTAGCATTCTTGAATATTAAGAATATGAAATATAACGGAAATTTTAGAACTTTTCTTTACCAATCAAACACTTTGTAATAAGAGTATCCCTGAATCTTTGTATCAAAAACCATCTATATAAGATTTAGACTTTAACTTCATTTTAGAACAACATAGGGACAAGGCCCTTGCATAATCTATAAACTTAAAACAAAATATATAATAGTACATAGTAGGTTCATCCTCAAAACTATGAGTATTCCCCAAGTCTACATTCTTGAGATCATTAGAAACCTATCTTCCAATCAACTCTCCAAACCCTACAGTTTGTGGAAAATAAAGAATAAATGGGTTAGGACAAAAGAACTAAGTATGGAAATCATGCATAAAATCATTGAAACATTCTTGAAAAGGGACATTTAGTTTAAATGATGCTTTATACACTTTTGAACATCATTCTTTAAAGGAGTTTGAGAGGATAAGTCATACATATCTCATATCAGGCACAAAGATAACAACATCACCAAGGCATAGTCTCATAACATAGTCATCATAATAGAACAACTACATGCATAACCCTAAGTTCTACTTGTGCAATGAATAGGTAAGTTCCATAGTCCTACCTATACTAAGTATCACTTTTAGGTCATCATGTTCATACTTTACATAGGTTCATACTAAGACATAAGCAATCCAACATCATACACTTAAACTCATATTAAGGAATGCCAACCATAAAACTAATCCAAATAAAGCATGTATCACCCATATAGCCTCATAACATAAATAAAACCAATCATAACACGCATTTATACTAATCATTATGAGTCATTATTTAATAAGAGACTCTAATCCCAACCTCTATTAAAGTCCAATTGTGAAATTCATAACTAGGGTCCATCGTCCTACCTATACTACGTAAACTCTTCACGAAGTCATGTCTAGAGTTCATATTCTTATCTTAGTTCCTTTCTTAACATTCAGGACACATTACCATAACCGACATAGACCATGTGAGCTAAATGAAATGTGGTATTCTAACCCCTTACCTAAAAGAGGGGGTACTACTTGCGAAGGTAGCACATACATACATAATAGCTATCTAAGTGGATCCACTAAGCTAAGACCTACGGGGGCTGTAGTTATGGAACAAGGAGATTACTACTAGAAACCCGGACTTGCTAATTTATAAGGCTTCCATCTCATAAGACAACACATATAATTGGGAACGTAGACTTACTAACGTAGAAGGAACTTATGTGGGAAGCCAAACTTTCTAGACGTAAAAGCCTCCATCTCATTTTCATCTTCACTCGGTGCTAAGCTCAAACTCCAATTTTAAACATCTTGCCTTTACTTAAAATTAATTCATAAAGTAGGCTTTAGGGAATTATTCCCTCATATATCATATAGCTCAAAGATTTCTAAGATTAGAATATTGCTTTTCATCATAGAACCTACATCATCAGAGAATGTCCTTTCACATAATCATAACGTAGTCTACTTTAGAGTACAATTGAGGAAACCTTTCAAGAGACTCATAGTCACTAGATTTTCTATAACCTTATTCATTAATTCATTCATTCATGAGTTTGTACATATGTGAGTAAATCTTTCATATAAACACTTTTATACAACACATGTTCATACCTTGCTAGTCATATTCTTTTCATGCATAATAACATGTATTGGTGCACATTAGAATTTACCTTTCAATTGAAACCATAAACATATCATATTAATAGCTATGCATGAGGAGTGTGTGTACATGCTTTCTCTCACAATTGCATAATCAACATTATCATATGAGTACTTCCGTTCAAGAGGGATAACACCACCACCATAAAATTCCAAGTCATGTACAATTTACACATATTGCAATTAAGGGTCCTAGACCACATACCCACCATTCATCATATTAACATGGATACATTTATAATACAAGTAGGTCATTCATAGCATGTATATTGTCATACATTAATTTAGGGGATGATGTGGGTAGCGTTCTTCCACAATACCATCTCATGCAACCCACAAATAGATCATACAATATTCCTTACCCATTTTTCATATTCATAACATATCATACATAGACATATTAGGGTTGTAGGGAAGAGGGACATCATAATAATACCATAATATATACTACCAAGTAGCACATCCACCATAAGTGGATCAAACCAATCAACCTATGACTACACAATAGGTAAATACATCCACAACAAGTGGATTATCAATTCAAGAGAAAGATTACTTACAATTTAATACCTTCATACTTAGCCTTCAAAGGCTACCTTCAAGGTTTACCCTAATTTCTTCATATTCATACTTTTCATATGTTAACATAACAATACAATAATGAATTTCACAAGAACATATTCAATAACATAACTAAGTGATTGTCTATCTATGAAGTCTCTAAATAACTGAGATAGAAGCCAGGAAAGGCCCACGACATACTAATAAACTAATAAAAAAACTTAAAGAAATAAAGGGATCCTCAAGAAAGCAAGGAAGCTCACCACAAGACTCTAAATGCTCAGCTGGATCAATGATGCATTGAATGTCCATCCTAGTTACATGTGTCAGCATCGCAATAAGATGCAGCCAAATGGAATAAGTACATTGAATGTACGAGTATGGGATGGGAATTATAAAACAAGTCATAAACTTGAAAGGAACTTAAGAACTTACGAGGCTCAACTCAACTCAACATAACTGAACTCATTTCAATATAAATCAATTTAAAACAAGTGCAATATAAAGAAAACTTGTTTAAGACATGATGCTAACTCTGTGTGCATGCAAAGAAACATATAAAACTGAAATGTATGTAATAATACAAATAAAATGTGTATATAAGAATACAATTACTTATGTGGGAGTTTTTTCTAACTGACAACCATCATGTAAGAGTTATTGTGATAATACAACATTTTTCCTCATGCTGCCATGGCCGTCCTTTACCTTGTTGAGTGTATAGATACTAAACTACTAAGTATATCCACTAGTCTATGCTAAAAAACACTAAGAAATCATCTTAAAAGTATGACCCTTTTCTACCCATGTTGCTACATGGTTTATGATGGTTGTGAGTTGTTTGAACTCTCCCCCATATCAGTGTTCAATGCTACTCCCAAAAAATATGATAGTTTCTGTGATTTGAGATAATTGCTCAAAAACATAGCGAAAAGACTTCCTTAGAAATCAAAGTTTCACCTCTTGCTTAATTGTGATGGCATTCTCTTTTCAGAAAACTAGCTCATCCTCTTTAGAAATCTCACTTTTCTTTCTTATTCAAATGAAAAAATATTTTAAACTCTTTGGTAATACATAGTCCCCATATACTTTTTTTAAAGAAATGAACTTCTAACTTTACTCTCTTAAAACAAAGTTAAAGCGTTAGCAAAAGGCTTCTTCAAAAGACTCTAAGAACCTCCTAAACATGGCTCTTAACTTTCCTTGAATTTGAATTTATGGATTCAAGGTTGTAATTCATGTTGTGGATGATTTCTCGATGTTTAGAAGTCATTTAGTGTAGTTAGTATCAATAGGAGGTGTTAATCCACTTTAGAAAGACATAAACGGACTGAATGACGATAACTAGGTGAAAAAAGATGCTTTGGGCGCATCCCTGGCGTGACGCGCCATTCCCCACTTACTGGGTCTGTAAAATGGCGCACTGTTGGCTCGCCGCCCCAGCCTTCTTGGCGCTATGGGGGCGTATCGCGCCAACTGTTCCTTGAGGCAAAATTGATCTCGATTTCTTATCTTAAATCGATTAATTCCAATTCCTTTTCTCAAATTCACTTCATAATCAGATACACTAGGCATATACACAAAAATCTATCTCAAAACAACTCTTAACATCACTAAAACATCTCAAGAAAACCCATAAATCACATGTAAGTCCAATAATGAAAACAATTCAAGAACATCAAATCCAACTCTTTTAGGAAAAAAATTGCTAAATTACATATGTTTTGGTGCGCGGGTGAATGGAACCAAAGCTATGTGAGCACACACACCTCATAGGTATCATCCCTTGACAAAATCCACAAGTGATTCCTTATGAAGACATCGGATATTGAAACTTTCTTCTCCTTTCTCCTCTTTTCTCTTTTCTCCAAGCCCTAACATGAACTTCAACTTTTCTAACACTTACTACGATCTGATTTGACCCCAATTAATTACCCAAAAATGGAACAAAATTTTTGGTTAAGGAAAAGACCATAATTCCGTTCAAAATACGAATTGGACATTTCCTTATTTGAACAACCCAACTTCCAAGAGCTATATTTCACTCATATGAATTCAAAAATGTGCAAACTCGGCGGCGTTGGAAATATAATTTCATGATCATTACTAACATATGTGGAATCACACCTAATTCATCCTGATCTACGAGTTATGGTCGTTTGAAGTTGAACAAAACTCAACTTTAACACACTTAACAAATTTCCAGATTTTTATATTCTTTCCAAAAATGACTATTTCCAATTTCTAACTTCTTTCTAGTTCTTCCTAGTTACATGTTCTTACGAAACTAATAATCTTTCACTATACATATTTCAAGTATTTCATATATTTCTAGACAGATAACAAGTCTCATTGCATCCGCTACTAAAGAATATATCTTTATTTAATAATGTCAAGACATTTGTGGAAAACTCTTTTTGCCCAAAGGCATAAACTATACTCTATATTTTAAGATTATACTTTCGGACAATAATTCATTTGTACCACAGTGACACTATATATTAATCTATGAACTATAAGTTCAAAACATCAACTTTCTAAGTGAAATAAAATATACTTGAATAGTGCATTTGATTTGGATGGAGCACCCAAGGTGAGACGCTTGGTCGAATGAAACTTTTATCAAGAAGGTTTTTCAACTTCTATTTTAACTATTTCCACTCAGTTTGAGCCATTTTGTATAAATAGGTCAAGTATCAGGATGAATATTGATATCAAAGTCTATTTCTCTCGCTGGAAGGACCTCTAGAAACTCACTCAGGATTGGAACTAGCTTAATAGGTGGTGTCTCAATACAAGAGTCATTAACTTGGACTAAGTGATAGATGAATTTCTCGGTAACTAACTTTCCTGCCTCAAGGTATTAAATGAAAGGACCCTTAGTCACTGGTAAACTACTCTTCCACGCTATAACTAGCTCGTTAGGAAACTCAAACTTAACTTCTCGAGTTCTACAATCAAGTGAGATATAACAAGCATAAAGCTAGTACATACCTAAAATAACATCAAAGTCCATCATGTATAGCTCGACTAAGTCAGCCATGTTGTCATTGTGATTAACAGAAATTGTACAATCACGATAAACTCTCTTAGCAGAATAGACTCACAAACAGGTGTAAAAACATTGTAGGTCTCATGAAGTTGCTTGGGAAGAAATATCAAAATTCATAGCAATATATGAATTCTCGAAAGATAGACTAACACATGGAAGAAGAAATGTATATACATCAAAAGTAAAGACTTTGATAATACCTGTAACAACCCTAAAAATGGATATGATAAGTAATGCTTAATATGTCACGAATGCCTACGATTAGACCAGGGTTCACACGGATTGATGCGCGTAGAACCAGACCTCGAAACCCTTTATACAGCCAAGCCAACTAACTTGGGGAGTTAGTTGAGCTTGGAAAGGTTTGGTCCAACCATGTAGGGCTCTCGACTACGAAGATTTACTCGAAGGAGTCTTTATTAGACTTAAAAAGGGGAAATCTTAGATTTTGGAGGGTCTAGGGGTAAAATGGTCTTTTTCCTGGCTAAGGGTAGTATCGTAATTACCCTAAATATATAATTAATTATTTAATTGATAAGGTGGAGGGGCAATTCGGGGAGAGAGGGCCAAAAATGGGCTCTTGAAGTGAAGTCTTTCTCCACCCGGGTTCGAACCTAGGTGGAAGCAATGAATTAAAGTGATTTTTATTTAAGTTATTAAATTAATGTAATTAATTAATAATTATTATTCATTAGCTGATTTAAAATAAAATAGAAATCAGATTTTTTATAATTAAACAAAACTTTATTGACCAAGTCCTAAAACTAGACTCCTAAGCCTCATACAACTCCCACTCTCTCTCGTTTATCTCTCAACTCTCACGCTCAATCTCTGTTCTTCTTTCTCACATATTCTCTCTGCCAAAATAAGATACAAGAACAGAAAAATAAACCAAGTTCTTCACACTTGAAGAACTCACACGAAATCACAAGAAAACAAACATTAATTGCACGTTAGGCTAAGGAAGGTTGTCCGTCGAGTGGTGTTGACATTGAGGAGGCTTAGACATGATCTTGGGTGGAGTTTTTGGGCAGAAAGTCGAGGGTTTAATGTCAAAAAGGTATGGGTTTTATTCTCTCTTGGTCTCTTTTCCAAGAGACCCCTTAAGGTTCAGATTATTCAGTCCGAAAACTAGGGTTGTTCCCCGTTGCATGTCCCTGTCACTAGCTCCCAATGAATCGTAGGTTGGGTATGATTGTTGGTAGATTTAGGTGTATGTTATGTTTTCGTGATGAATATGATTATGTTTTTGTACTTGAAATCGTAAGAAAGACAACCCATGTGTTCGAAATTATGTGCAAGTGTGCGTGTGCAAATATGTGACGTGACTAAGGTTCTCGGATTAAGGCTCCAAAATTTATAATGTTATGGTTGTTATTTTACGTTCATAAACCTATGTAAATCGTGATGTTCATTAAAATGGAAGTGTGCCTGATTTGAGTATCAACCTTTTGTCTAAACGAATCTATGAAAAATGCACCCCAAAATATGTTAAAAGATCTATGAATTTCCCTAGGAGTTCAACTGAAAATGTGGGTGAAAATGAGCTGAAAAATGACTAAATTTCCAGCAAACTTACAAGTTTGGTTTAGGCTAAATAAAGATGAATAAATCTGGAAATTATTTGAGTGTAAAAGGGATGAAGTCACAAGGATTCGAACCCGTGACCTCACCCGTGAGTTTCCTTAAAAGCGTGAAAAGGATTGGGGGTTGGGGGACTCGATCTCGAGTACTAGCTATAAAGTGAAATAACAATTAAAAAAAATTAAGAAATGAGAGGAGTGGGATTCGAACCCACCACCTCTCGATCATAAGTTAAGGAAAGCAAAGTAAAAATAAAAGTGAGGCGTGGGAATCGAACCCACGACCTCTAGGTGGAAAGGAGAGAAATAAAAGGAAATAAAGTAAGGCTGTGGGGGCTCGATCCAACAACCTCACTTCCAACTCAGAAATAGTCAACTTTTAAAAGAAAATAAAATAAGGAGGTATTGGGGGTTCGACCCCACATCCTCTCAATCCCAAATGAGTAAAAGAAAAATAAAGAGAAAATAGGCGATGGTGTTGGGACTCGATCTCGGGTCCCAACGCCTTAAAGGACCAAAATTAAAGAAAATAAGAAGAAAATATTAAGTGTTGTTCAAGGGATTCGAACTTGGGTTCCCTTGCCCAAATTCCGTATTGATACATAAGTCATATATGAATTAAATGTTCTAGAATAATGCCGCCTACTTAGATCGAAATCGAGATCTTGGCATACATACAAGATGCATAAGTCTTGTACTACATAATCTTAGGAAGATATGAATCACTTAAACGAACTATGAATGAAGCCTCATGGCTTGTATGTATAGACCCATAAGTCTAGCATAGGTTTAAAAATAAGTGAACCTAAGATGTATGTAATGAAATGATGAAACCCTAGAAGGGTTAAGTACTAGTGTGAAATACACTAAATGGCCAAGAGCATTGGCATACGATGAAATGATTATTATATAATGAAATGATGAAACCCTAGAAGGGTTAAGTAAGAGTGTGAACCACACAAATGGCCAAGTGCATTGGCATATGATGAAATGAACATTCACGTAAAAAAGGGTGAGTAATTATGAAGAGCAAATGTGCTAACGTTAATGAATGTGGTGACAACATGATATGAGGATAATGTAAAAGATGAGAACAATCTCAAATGAGCCTAAGTAAATGTTACCAAAATGTACTTACCTATGAGAGTGTAAAGTTAATGAAGAGACCAGTCTCTATGAACACTCTAATTAAAGTATTGAGATTAACACACATAAAACTAATGATGATATGGGAAATCATCTATTGAGCTATGATGTCCTCATACTAGAAGCCAGCTTCCATGACGTATGAGTTGAATATAATGGAACTTTATACTGAGCACCGATAGACTAGCTCTGATCAGTGATGCCTTCTTTTGGGAAGGGTGGAGGTTCACTAACTCTCATTACATGAGACTGTCTGGGATGGAGGGTATGGGTCTCCTTATATCTCTTAGTCTTCGAACCTATACTTCCAATATAGGGATCTGGCGGGGTTCAATTCCCATGTACGCTAGCATGTTTTGGGTCACCTTGGCCGGTGATTCCACCTCTTTTCGGTGTGGGGTTGACACTGGATTTCATGATGATCACATGATCTATGTCGGTTAAAGTTAAACTTCCCAATGAATGAATGAGGCCAGCCTCAAATGATACACATAATGAAATGAACGATACCAAAGGTGTTAGGATAGGATAATCAAGAGGTGCGCTAGACTCAAGTAATGACACTAGGTTATTCTTGATCATTGCACAGCAAACCCGATGAGAGTCTTAAACTACATCCTAGGTATAGCTGGTGTTTACACTAGCTTATGAATGAATGAAATGAAGTATGTATGAATGAATGAAGCAGACTCTGTGTTCGCTAAGGAAGACTCCCTAGTTGAGGTCTCATATGTTGAGCCCTCATTTTGGAAAGTCTTAATGTCAAGTCCATGACTCCAAGGTCTCATGGCATATGAATGAATAATATGAAAGATGTTATGTGCTATATGCAATATGATATGTGCTATGTGTAAGATGTTTTGTGTTGTGTGCAATATGATAAGTATGATAATGCATGTTACTCTTATGGCATGACTTTCCTAATCCAAATTTGGAAAGCTCACTGACTTTCCTAATTCAAATCTGGAAAGCTCACTGACTTTCTAATCCAAATTTGGAAAGCTCACTAACTTTCCTAATCCCAATTTGGCAAGTCCACTTACTTGACTTTCCATAATCATGTTGTTTGGAAAGAGCTATTCTTAATCATGCATGTCCTTGGTGTGTGCTTGCATATACCCATACTTAGTACAAGTGTGTACTAATCCCATACAACTCTATATTTTTAGGTGCAGGCACAGGTGGACTCTAGAGCTTACAAGTTGACGTTGCAGCTATTCGGACATGGAGCTTTCATCCATACTTGGTAGGAACTCATGATTTCGAGGATGTCTACCGTTATTATCTAACTTAGATGTAGGCTTTAGCTAGTGAAGCATGTTCCACTAGTGTTTCTTTCCACTTTCATTTCAGACTTTGTATTGGTTCCATTTTGGGAAAAATACGTTTAATGCAATTATGAACTGTTTCTTTCATTTGATTATCCCTATATTAGATGGTTGATATGTGAACGCCTATGATGTTAAGTTTAAAATGTATAGCATAAAATAAGAAAACTAAATGTTAAAATTTTCCGCTAAAATTAACCTAGATGAAGTAAGAATGACGTATGTAGGCTTGTCTGCGACCTCTGAGAGGTCAACGACGCCAGTCTCGTCTGGGGTCTAGGTTCCGGTCGTGACAAAGTTTGTATCAGAGCACTAGGTTAAATTCTGAGGATAATAAGTTCACATCAACCACATTGAGTAGTTTCTAAGTCATGGTAGTGAAGTGCACCACTATCCTGAATTACAGACTGCATGATGCGTAGGCAAATTTCCCTTCTTCTGATCTTATCGTGCTTTTCCTAATGTCTACTTTATTGGTGTTATGAGCGTGTCTAACATCAATCTTTGTTGTTTTCAGAGAATGAATACTAGGAGAACCATTGGTTAGAGGAGAGGAGGTGCAGCTGCTGGGAACAATCAGGTTCCACCCCAGGCTCCAGCTGAAGGAGTGGATATGCCGATTAACCCAGCTGGGTTGACTGATGCGGAGGTGCGGGCATCTCTGGCCCAGATGGCACAGGCCATCACTATGCCGGCCCAGGCTATGACTGCCCAGGTCAACCGACAAGATGTTTAGAGGGAGAACCCACCGGTTCGTAGCATGGCTGACAGGCTGAGAGACTTCACGAGGATGAATACTCCTATTTTCACAGGGTCTAAGACTTCAGAGGACACCCAGGAGTTTGTGGACGAGGTGTATAAGATTTTGGTGGCTATGGGGGCCACAGACACTGAGAAAGCATAGTTGGCTTCCTATCAACTCAAGGATGTTGCACAGACTTGGTGCAAGATGTGGCAGGATAGCCGAGCTTTGGGCGGAGTTCCAATCACTTGGGAGCTATTTAAGACAGCCTTCCTGGAGAGATTCTTTCCCAGGGATATGAGGGAGGCAAAGGTGGAGGAGTTTATCAACCTTAAGCATGGATCAATGACAGTCAGGGAGTATTCCCTGAAGTTTGTTAAACTATACAGGTATGCTACTTTCCTTAGTATCTAACAACAAGGATGAGATGAGTACTGAAGTTTGTTAAAATATCCAGGTATGCTACTTGCCTTGCATATAACAACATGGATGAGATGACCAGGTTCCTCACAGGAATCAACGGAGATCTGGAGGAGGAGTGTTGGTCTGCGATGCTCCATGATAACACGGACCTCTCAAGGTTGATGGTGCATGTCCAGCAGATAGAGGACAGCCGCAAAAAGAGGGGTATTCGTGATGCTAGGAGGCCTCAAGATTAGGCAGGTCCCAGCCATGGAGGCCACAGAAACAATTTTGGCGTCCGTGAGCAGCCCAAGTTCAAGAAGGGGCAGCAGAGATCTGGGAACTCTAATTCTCAGAGGAGTACATCACCTATAGGAGGCAGACCTGAGCCCAAGAAGGGCAATGGAGGTGAGATGCAGCGTCCCAGAAAGAACTGTGGTAAGTGTGGTCGTGCTCACAGTGGAGAGTGCAGACAGGGCACTAATGCCTTCTTCGGTTGCGGTAAGAGTGGGCACATGGTTAGAGACTGCCCATAGAACAGAGGTCAGGCTGGAGGTAATGCTCAGCCTAGGCCTAATCCACAGGGTGCAGCAACAGCCGAGCCTCTTAAGAGGAACAGATTCTATGCCTTGAAGGGCAGGGAGGAGCAGGAGAAGTCCGCTGATGCGGTCACAGGTATGCTGCAAGTATTCTCAACTTCTGTTTATGCTTTACTTGATCCAGGGTCTACGCTTTCATTTGTAACTCCTTTGCTTGCTCTCACTTTTTAGATATTGCCTGAAGTTCTGCATGATCCTATAGTGGTTAGTACACCTTTAGGAGAAAATGTAAGAACTGATAGAGTATACAAGGATTTCCCAATAGTTTTAAGTGGTAAGACTGTGTGTGCAGACTTGGTTGAGTTACCCATGCATGATTTTGATGTTATTCTTGGCATGGACTAGCTTCACAGTTGTTATGCTTGTTTGGATTGTCGTAGTAGAGTGGTGAGATTTTATTTCCCTAATGAAGAAGAGCTAGTCTGGGAGGGGTACAACTCGAGTCGTCCTAATCCCTTGATTTTGAACCTTAAGGCAAATAAAATGATGTCCAAGGGGTTATTGTGTCATCTTGTGAGTGTTAATGATTTAGATCATGACATTCCTTCCATAGACTCAGTGCCTGTAGTGAATGAGTTCCTAGATGTTATTCGTGATGATTTGCCTGCAGTTAAAAGATCTCACTGATAAGTGTTTCATTCAGCCGAGCATATCCCCTTGGGGCGCTCCAGTGTTGTTTGTGAAAAAGAAGGATGGAACCCTTAGAATGTGTATCGATTATCGGCAGCTCAACAAAGTCACTATAAAGAATAAGTATCCACTTCCCAGAATAGATGATTTGTTCGATCAGCTTGAAGGGTCTAGTTTTTTCTCTAAGATTGATCTTCGTTCAGGGTATCATCAACTTAGGGTTAGGGATGGAGATATCCCAAAGACAGACTTTCGTACCCGTTATGGTCATTATGAGTTCTTAGTTATGTCATTTGGTCTCACGAATGCACCTGCTGTATTTATGGACCTCATGAACTGAGTCTTCCGTGAATACCTTGATTCTTTCGTCATAGTATTCATTGATGACATCCTCATCTACTCTAGGAACTAGGAAGAGCATGAACATCATTTGAGACTAACCTTGCAGGTACTTAGACAACATCAGATGTATGCCAAATTCAGCAAGTGTGAATTTTGGCTTAGATCAGTGACCTTCCTGGGTCATGTTGTGTCCGATCAGGGTGTGGAGGTGGATCCCAGGAAGACTGAGGCTATGAAGAACTGGCCAAAACCTCTTATCCCACTGACATCCATTGCTTTATGGGATTGGCTGGTTACTACCGCAGGTTCGTGGAGGGCTTTTCTTCCATTGCTGCCCCACTGACAGCTTTGACTAAGAAGAAGGCCAAGTTTGAATGGATGGAGACTTGTGAGAAGAGTTTCCAGGAGCTCAAGGACAGACTCACTTCTGCCCCGGTGCTTACTTTGCCTAAGTGTGGTAAGAATTTCATTGTTTATTGTGATGCATCTAGGGTTGGTTTGGGTTGTTTTCTTATGCAGGTTGGTAAGATGATAGGTTATGTGTTCAGACAGCTCAAGGTTCATGAGAAGAATTATCCCTTTCATGACCTGGAATTGGCAGCTGTAGTGTTTGCACTGAAGCTATGGAGGCACTACTTGTATGGAGTGCATGTGGATGTGTTCACAGACCACAAGAGTCTCCAGTACGTGTTCACGCAGAGAGAGTTGAATCTACGTCAGCGGAGATGGTTGGAGCTGTTGAAGGACTATGACATGAATGTTCACTACCATCCAGGTAAGGCTAATGTTGTAGCTGATGCTTTGAGCAGGATTAGCATGGGAAGTACAGCCCACGTTGTGGATGAGAAGAAGGAGTTGGCGAAAGATGTACACAGACTGGCCAGACTAGGGGTGCGATTGGTTGACTCTACTAGTGGGGGTGTTTCAGTTCATCCTAGTTCTGAATCATCCTTGGTAGTTAAAGTCAAGCAGGGTCATCATCTCGATCCTCTGTTGATGGAGCTGAAGGACTCAGTGTTGATAAAGATTAATGTGTCTTTCGCTTTTGGAGGTGACGGCATACTTAGGTATCAGGAAAGGTTGTGTGTACCAGAAATGGATGATTTGCAGACCAGGATTGTTGCAGAGGCCCATGGTTCCAGATATTCCATACATCTAGGTTCCACCAAGATGTATCATGATCTTAAGTAGATTTATTGGTGGGATGGAATGAAGAAGGACATTGCAGAATATGTGGCCAAGTGTCCTAATTGTCAGCAGGTTAAGGCAGAATATCTTAAGCCTGGCGGTCTTACTCAGATTGTTGAGGTTCCAACTTGGAAGTGGGAGGACATTAATATGGACTTCGTGGTTGGTCTTCCGAGGACTAGGAGGCAGAATGACTCCTTATGGGTTATTGTGGACAAGATGATTAAGTCTGCCCACTTTATCCCTGTGAAGTCTACTTACAGAGCCGAGGATTATGCGAGACTCTACATTGATGAGATTGTGAGATGGCATGGGATTCCTTTGTCTATCATTTCAGATAGAGGAGCTCAATTTACTTCACATTTTTGGAGATCTTTCCAGAAGAGCTTGGGCACGCAGGTAAAGCTTAGTACTGCCTTTCATCCTCAGATTGATGGGCAGGCAGAGCGCACTATTCAGACATTGGCGGACATATTTAGAGCGCGTGTGATTGACTGCAGGGGTAGCTGGGATGACCATCTGCCTTTGATAGAGTTCTCGTATAATAATAGCTATCACTCCAGCATTGGGATGGCACCGTTTGAGGCACTGTAGGTAGGAGGTATAGATCTCCAGTAGGGTGGTTCGAGGTTGGAGAGTCATCCATTTTGGGTCCAGAGATCATTCATGAGGCCTTAGAGAAGGTCAGAGTGATTAGGGACAGGTTGGCTACTGCTTACAATCGGCAGAAGTCATATGCAAATAACACAAAACGGCCCTTAGAGTTTGATGTTGGTGACTAGGTCTATCTGAAGATATCACCTATGAAGGGGGTGATGAGGTTTGGCAGGAAGGGGAAGTTGGGTCCGAGGTATGTTGGGCCATACGAGATCCTACAGCGTGTGGGTGAGGTGGCCTATGATTTGGCATTGCCTGCAGAGCTAGCTTCTATCCATCCAGTCTTTCATGTATCCATGTTAAAGAAGTGCCTAGGTGATCCAGCATCGATTCTACCTGAAGCTTTAGGGGTCGATGAAGACTTGTCCTATGAGGAGGTACCTGTTGAGATCTTAGACAGACAGATCAAGCGGCTGAGGAACAAGGAGATTGCCACAGTGAAGGTATTGTGGAGAAATCATCTTGTTGAGGGTGCTACGTGGTAGGCTGAGGCCGATATGAGATCCCGCTACCCTCATCTTTTCAGCTCTTGAGGTTAGACTTCCTACTCTTAAGTCTAAGTTTCCTTATCTCTCAATTTTGTTGCTATTGCTTGACTGTGCATAGTGATTATGTTATGATCTGACTGGCAACGCTAGTTAGTAGTAGTGTCATTCGGGGACGAATGTTCCTAAGGAGGGGATAATGTAAAAACCCTAATAATGGCTATGATAAGTAATGCTTAATGTGTCAAGAATGCCTACGATTAGACCAGGGTCACACGGATTCATGCGCATAGAACCAGACCTCGGAACCCTTTCTACAGCCAAGCCAACTAACTTGGGGAGTTAGTTGAGCTTGGAAAGGTTGGGTCCTACCATGTAGGGCTCTCGAATACGAAGATTTACTCGAAGGAGTCTTTACCGGACTTAAAGAGGGGAAATCTTAGGTTAAGAGGGTCTAGGGCTAAAATGGTTTTTTTCCTGGCTAAGGGTAGTATCGTTATTACCCTAAATATATAATTAATTATTTAATTAATAAGGTGGAGGGGCAATTTGGGGAGAGAGGGCCGAAAATGGGCTCTTAAAGTGAAGTCTTGCTCCACCCGAGTTCGAACCTAGGTGGAAGCAATGAATTAAAGTGATTTTTATTTATGTTATTAAATTAATGTAATAAATTAATAATTATAATTCATTTTCTGATTTAAAATAAAATAGAAATCAGATTTTTTAAAATTAAACAAAACCTTATTGACTAAGTCCTAAAACTAGACTCCTAAGCCTCATACAACTCCCACTCTCTCACGTTTATCTCTCAACTCTCACGCTCAATCTCTCTCCTTCTTTCTCACGTAATCTCTCTGCCAAAATAAGATACAAGAACAGAAAAATAAACCAAGTTCTTCACACTTGAAGAACTCACATGAAATCACAAGAAAACAAACGTTAATTGCACGTTAGGCTAAGGGAGGTTGTCCGTCGAGTGGTGTTGACATTGAGGAGGCTTAGACGTGATCTTGGGTGGAGTTTTTGGGCAGCAAGTCAAGGGTTTAACATCAAAAAGGTATGGGTTTTCTTCTCTCTTGGTCCTTTTTCCAAGAGACCCCTTAAGGTTCAGATTGTTCAGTTCGAAAACTAGGGTTGTTCCCCGTTGCATGTCCCTATCACTAGCTCCCAATGAATCGTAGTTGGGTATGCTTGCTGGTAGATTTAGGTGTATGTTATGTTTTCATGATGAATATGATTATGTTTGTGTTCTTGTAATCGTATGAAAGACAACCCATGTGTTTGAAATTATGTGCAAGTGTGTGTGTGCAAATATGTGACAGTGACTAAGGTTCTCGGATTAAGGCTCCAAAATTTATAATGTTATGGTTGTTATTTTACGTGCATAAACCTATGTAAAATCGTGATGTTCATTAAAATGGAAGTGTGGCTGATTTGAGTATCAATCTTTTGGCTAAACGAATCTATGAAAAATGCATCCCAAAACGTGTTAAAAGATCTATGAATTTCACTAAGAGTTCAAGTGAAAGTGTGGGTGAAAATGAGCTGAAAAATGACTAAATTTCCAGCAAACTTACAAGTTTGGTTTAGGCTAATAAAGATGAATAAATTTGGAAATTATTGGAGTGTAAAAGGGATGAGGTCACCATGATTCGAACCCGTGACCTCACCCGTGAGCTGCCTTAAAAGCGTGAAAAGGATTGGGGGTTGGGGGACTCGATCTCGAGTACTGGATGTAAGGTGAAATACAAATAAAAAAATTAAGAAATGAGAGGAGTGGGATTCGAACCCACCACCTCTCGATCATAAGTTAAGGAAAGCAAAATAAAAATAAAAGTGAGGCGTGGGAATCGAACCCACGACCTCTAGGCGAAAAGGGGAGAAATAAAAGAAAATAAAGTGAGGCTGTGGGGGCTCGATCCCACAACCTCACTGCCAACTCTGAAATAGTCAACTTTTGAAAGAAAATAAAATAAGGAGGTTTTGGGGGTTCGACCCCACATCCTCTCAGTCCCAAATGAGTAAAAGAAAAATAAAGAGAAAAGAGGCGATGTTGTTGGGACTCGATCTCGGGTCCCAACGCCATAAAGGACCGAAATTAAAGAAAATATTAAGTGTTGTTCAAGGGATTCGAACTTGGGTTCCCTTGCCCAAATTCCGTATTGATACATAAGTCATATATGAATTAAATGTTCCAGAATAATGCCGCCTACTAAGATCGAAATTGAGATCTTGGCATACATAAAAGATGCATAAGTCTTGTACTACATAATAATAGGAAGATATGAATCACTTAAACGAACTATGAATGAAGCCTCTTGGCTTGTATGTATAGACCCATAAGTCTAGCATACGTTTAAAAATAAGTGAACCTAAGATATATGTAATGAAATGATGAAACCCTAGAAGTTTTAAGTACGAGTGTGAAATACACTAACTGGCCAAGAGCATTGGCATACGATGTAATGATTATTATGTAATGAAATGATGAAACCCTAGAAGGGTTAAATAAGAGTGTGAAACACATAAATGGCCAAGTGCATTGGCATATGATGAAATGAACATTCACATAAAAAGGGGTGAGTAATTATGAAGAGCAAATGTGCTAATGTTAATAAATGTGGTGACAACATGATATGAGTCTAATGTAAAAGATAAGAACAATCTCAAATGAGCCTATGTAAATGTTACCAAAACGTACTCACCTAT
The DNA here is from genome assembly GCA_016801875.1 of Solanum sitiens. Classification (NCBI taxonomy): domain Eukaryota; kingdom Viridiplantae; phylum Streptophyta; class Magnoliopsida; order Solanales; family Solanaceae; genus Solanum; species Solanum sitiens. Next base: position 716,029 of record JABWTJ010000556.1, on the reverse strand, counting down.
GAGAGTGTAAAGTTAATGAAGAGACCAGTCTCTATGAACACTATAATGAAAGTATTCAGATTAATACACTTAATACTAATGATGAGATGAGAAATCATCTATTGATCTATGATGTCCTCATACTAGAAGCCAGCTTCCATGACGTATGAGTTGAATGTAATGGAACATTATACTGAGCACCGATATACTAGCTATGAGAGGTGATGCCTTCTTTCGGGAAGGGCGGAGGTTCACGTAACTCTCATGAGATGAGACTGTCCGGGATCCCGGATATTGGTCTCCTTATATCTCCTAGTCTTCGAACCTATACTGCCAATATAGGGATTTCGCGGGGTTCAATTCCCATGTACACTAGCATGTTTTGGGTCACCTTAGCCGGTGATTCCACCTCTTTTCGGTGTGGGGGAGACACTGGATTTCATGATGCTCACATGATCTATGTTGGTTAAAGTTAAACTTCCCAATGAATGAATGATGCCAGCCTCAAATGATGCACAAAATGAAATGAACGATAGCAAAGGTGTTAGGATAGGATAATCAAGAGGTGAGCTAGACTCAAGTAATGACACTAGGTTATTCTTGATCATTTCACAGCAAACCCGATGAGAGTCTTAAATTACATCCTAGGTATAGCTGGTGTTTACACTAGCTTATGAATGAATGAAATGAAGTACGTATGAATGAATGAAACAAAATCTGTGTTTGCTAAGGAAGACTCCCTAGTTGAGGTCTCATATGTTGAGCCCTCAATTTGGAAAGTCTTAATGTCAAGTCCATGATTCCAAGGGCTCATGGCATATGAATGAATGATATGAAAGATGTTATGTGCTATATGCAATATGATATGTGCTATGTGTAAGATGTTATGTGTTGTGTGCAATATGATAAGTATGATGATGCATGTTACTCTCATGGCATGATTTTCCTAATCCAAATTTGGAAAGCTCACTGACTTTCCTAATCCAATTCTGGAAAGCTCACTGACTTTCCTAATCCAAATTTGGAAAGCTCACTAACTTTGCTAATCCCAATTTGGCAAGTCCTCTGACTTGACTTTCCATAATCATGTTGATAGGAAAGAGCTATTCTTACTCATGCATGTCCTTGGTGTGTGATTGCATATACCCATGCTTAGTACAAGTGTGTACTAATCCCATACAACTCTATAGTTTTAGGTGCAGGCATAGGTGGACGCTAGAGCTTAAAGGTTGACGTTGCAGCTATCCGGACGTGGAGCTTTCATCCGGACTTGGTAGGCCCTAATGCTTTCGAGGATGTCTACCGTTATTATCTAACTTAGATGTAGGCTTTAGATAGTGGAGCATGTTCCACTAGTGTTTCTTTCCACTTTCATTTCAGACTTTGTATTGGTGTCGTTTTGGCAAAAATACGTTTAATGCAATTATGAATTGTTTCTTCCGTTTGATGATCTCCATATTAGATGGTTGATATGTGAACACCTATGATGTTAAGTTTAAAATGTTTAGCATAAAATAATAAAACAAAAAGTTCAAATTTTTTACTAAAATTAACCTAGATGAAGTAAGAATGACGTATGTAGGCTTGTCTGCGACCTCTGAGAGGTCAACGACGCCGGTCTCGTCTGGGGTCTAGATTCCGGTAGTGACAATACCAGTGAAAACATTAGGTGAATTCTCTTATTCTTGGTGAGTGGTGATAGAATACAGATGGTTTGCTCCTCTGCATGTCCCTAAAGTAGCTCGTCTAGGTGCATCTTTTTCTTGCAAAGCCGCTGAAGAAGAATGGGCTTTATAGACCCCATTACTACTACCATGCCTATTCGTAGGGCACTCTCTCATTCAGTGACCTCTCTGACCCCACTTTAAACAATGAGTGGAGCCGTAAAGACAGACTCTTAGGTGGTTCCTAGCAATTAGCACATGTAGGAGTCCAGTTGTCCCCTTGTGGCACACTACCTTGAGACTGAGCAGGTATAACTCTGAAGTTGTGCGAATTTTTGTTTCTGAATTCACCTATTTTCTTTGGTGAAGGTTTAATAGCAGATGATGGAGCATGTCAATTTGGATTTAGTTGAAAAGATGATAGATTCGTATTGCTCTTCTGTTGTCCGGACTCATTATCTGTTGTCTTAGACTTCTTGTTGTGGAATTCTTCCCTATCTCTTAACTTGTCATTCTCAACCTGTTGCACATGGATCATAAGCCTTTCTATGCCCATGTCTCCTACCAACATATATGTCTTACCCTCCTTACTCGACAAAAGAGACAATCCAAGACACAAACAAGCTCATCCTATGCTCTTCATATCACAAATCATCTCTAGAGCATAGTGGGATATCTTAGTGAACTTAAGGTTGAACTTATGCATACTCATGGAATCCTTCTTAAGAGTGAGAATTCTCTTAACTTTTCCTCTCTCAGCTCACGGGGAAAGAAACGCCCTATGAAGGCACTTTCAGAAAAATACAACTCACAATTGGTGACCCTTCACATCTAATCTTCTTCTATTGGTCATACAAAATCCTAGAAACACCCTTGAGCTAGTATGAAGCTAGTTCCACGCACCCATCATATGCAAGACGCATCACCTCAAATACTTTCTACAATTCCTCCACAAAGTTTTTCAGATCTTCAGTAAGAATTGACCCAGTGAAGTTTTGAGGATTCATCCATAAGAACTCACGGATCCTGGATGTATCAGCCACATCCTGACGAATCCGTCATTATTTCCTAGCTTGGTTAGTCAGCACTTGACTCAACATCCATATAGCATCCCAAAACTCAACATTAATGACGTCTCTTTGGGGTTTCACTTCTGGTGCATTGGGTACCCGTTAATCTTGGGGATAAACATTTCTCCCAGCAAGACGACCTCTAACAAATCTTTGTAGAGGCATGAACTAAAATATACACATACGCACGAATTGGAAGGAAGGATTAATAGAGTTGAGCTCTATCACACGAAAAGAGTATGAAAATTCCTAAATGTCATAGCCTCCTAATTATATATATGGCGCGCTTCACATTGATAACTAAGACTTTATAGACACGACTTCATAAACACTACAGGACTCTTGAAATAGGTGCTCTGATACCATGTTTTTCATGCCCTACATCTTGGATGTGGCTGGCACTCGAGAACCATTGTGTGTCCCCATGCGAACCATTGACCTAGCTCAATACGTAGTGGAAGACTTAGTTATATGAACTTAAAAGTAAAGGTTTAAATCAAATACTCAAATACATAACTCATAATATTTAAAATATTAAACTAGTAATAAGAAGGAAACCCAAGTCTTAAACAAGTTTTAACAGTTCGTAATAGATTTCTCAATATGATTCAAAGGACTCACTCAACTTTATTCTTAGCTCTATATTGAATTTGAAATGTGAATTTAAGAGTTATGATTCATGACATAAAGGATCTATGATTATTAATGAGGTTTAAATCGTTAGGATTAAGAAGGGAATGAAATCTCGACTCAAAGGAACAAGTGTGGAACGAGAACAAAGAAGAAAATTAGTGTGACGCTTTTGGCGCAGGGGTGGACCATAGAGACAGGCCTCCCATTACTGGGGGTCGTTTCTAGTGCATTTCTTGCACCCCACGCAAGGCCTGGAGCATCAGAGGCGCGGCGCCCCAAACTTTTTCTAGAAAGTTCCGACAAATATTTCATCTCGATTTTTCGCCCTAATTCACATAGAGTGGATTGATTTCTTCAAAACATCTTTATATTCATAAACCCAACATAATTAAATGAAAATACACTAAAATCTCTTAAAGAACAACTCTCAAACTCAAAACACTCGGCTCAAGAACTCATAAAAACCCCATCGACAAAGAATGAAGAACAAAACCTCAAGAAATTCATCAAGAACCTCAATACACGTATTTTCATGGGTGAATTTAATAAAACATAATCATGATTGGTGAGAGGGTTAATGAATCCTTCACTATGAAATCTTATGGGCCTCAAAAGAATTAAATTTTTGGCAAAACCCCTCAAAGATCGCAGAAATCTTTAATGCTTAAAGCTTTTTTCCCTTTGCTTCTCTAGAACTTTACCCTAATTTTTCAAATTATTTTAGATTTTAGCATTAACTGATTTCAATCATATTTGACCCCAAACTTGGGTGAAAAATGTGTGGACTTAGTGGGGTAAGGAATAGACCAAAATACCCTCCTTAGTTCGGGTGAATTTTCTTAACTAGAAAGGCTACACTCAAATGAGCATATCTCTCTCATACGAACTCGGAATTTAGAAAACTCAGTGGCATTGGAAAGAGGAATCAAAGATCTTTAATTTTATATCTCATGGGCCACCTAACTTATCATGTGCTGAAAGGTATGGTCATGTGAAGTTGACCCAACACTCACAATTGAAGACTAACTTGCACAAATGTCAAATTAGCTCTTTCCAATTTAGTTCTTTCTAAAATGAACTCTTTCTAAGACCAGGTGTTACATTATATTCGCAAGTAAAATATACAAACCGCAACCTTCATAGCAAACAAAACTATAGCTATGGAGCATAATACCAAAACACCACTATAGAGTATTATTATATCTATTTTATTTACTATATCTAACATTTTCTCAATAAAAATAAAGGCTACTATCTAAGTTTAGCAAGACTTTTCAACAATTAAAAAAAGCATAGTAAAGTTAAACAAGATAAATAAATATCATAAAGATACATTATACAAAACATATTGTTGTGCACCAATCTGGTGGCCAAAAAGTTGAGACATTATTTTTCATAGTTTTTCCAGTAGCAAAATTGTAGTGGAGTAGTAAATAAAGCAACATTTACTCTCCATGTTCATGTTTGCTTCTTGAAACAAAATTCATGCATTGACCACTGTTCGATCCCAGTTTCTAAACTGAAAGCCCTTCCTTTATTCACAAAATATAAAAAGAAAAAAAATATTAATTAACAATACAACATTTGTATTGCGTCAAAAGAATATTTTAATAACGACAACTGTGATGTTTAAATTAAGTTCTGGATTAGTGGATGTACTCAAAGCGGAGTGGGGTAAATACAACACGTAAAATTAAGTGAATGAGCATCAAAGAAAGGCAAAGATAAATAGAATTTTGCACTTTTTCATTAATCTAAGAATAGGATCTATGTATGTCAATCAAAAAAGAATGAAGAGAAAAAAAACGTAATTAATCGATAGATTTCTTAAAACAAACAAATAATAAACTAGGGATTGTTACCAGTCTATAAGCATGAGAGAACCACTTGAGACTACGGGATTTCCCCTCAAGTGACACAATTTTCATCTCAAGCTACATTTTGCATGAAAACAATGATGTTAGTAGACATGTAGTACATAGGCGTTGAGTATAATACATAAAAGAAACTCTTGAGAGAGGTGATTAGATAAGATGAGTACATCTCTAGCTTAGCAACGATATTCCCATAGATAGAAGAGCATGAAGGACTAGGATTATCGGTTAGTGGATAGTCAAGCATTTTCCCCTGATTGAGCGGGGTTTCAAGCTAGTGCATCTATTGATTTCCTTACTAGCATTATTATTTTTACGCTAGCATATTCTTATCCTTTGATTTTACTTCTACTATTGTTTCATTTACCTTGTTATCTATGCTCTTCTATTGTTCTCTTTATTCAATTACATCATTGTCGTTTGCTCTTGTTCGTTTTTAAAACATGTTAAAAAACAGAGGGTCTATCGGAAATTGTCTCTCAAATCCTCAAGGGTGGTGTAAGGTCTTTGACTCTTTGTACATCTCACCCTCTCCAGACATGAGAATATACTTAATATGTTGTTGTGTTGTAATGAATGGACTTACTTCTACCATTGTTAAATATATTCATGTAATTGACAATTAGCTAAATGTGATGAGGTAAAAAAGATCAAAATAAGAAATGTAATTACTAAATGACTTTAAGTAAATGTAGGCATGATAGTTTATATAGTACCTCCCTGAAGTTTTTGGATTTTTCATGAAGATCATTATATACTTGTGGCAGGATTCTTACTTTCAGCAGACATCTACATGATATTTTCTACTTATTATTATGTAACACTATAGAAGGCTACAATATACTGGAATACAAGAGTCAAGAGATAGTTACAAAAATTGAAGGATAAGAAATAAGAAATTAAAGGAAAAATACGACTATCTTAATAGAAAGATATAATAAGCAATATAATACTCTATTAATTACAAACCTTCTATGTGAATCTATATCCTTCGGACATTCAAGGAAAATGTGTTTTGTAGTATTCTTAAATAAATAACTTCTTATAAACACCTTTTTTCCATATATAGACTTTGAATCATATTAGGGAAAACATAACATAACATTCAGAAGACGATCAATAACAATTATAACACACTAATTTGATAACTGAAACACAACAAAAAGAATCATACTCGTTCTTGGACTTATTATCAACTGTCTCGATAAGAACATAGACTCCATTCTGATTAGTACATGCTCCAAACCTATGCCAAAAGAAGTTGAACAAATTATTTCGCAGTTTTGAAGAAGAATTCTTACAGCTACTTTATGAAACAACAACTCACCATGCCGAACATGCTTTCAGCTTGAGACAATGCATTTTCCACAAATCAAAGTCCACAAATGTGACGACTCACTAAAATTAATGAATTAAAAGTAACACAAGTGAACAATCATATTCATTTTTTTTAAAAATAGTCAATATCAACGCGATAAAAAACATAAAGAGTCATAATCAAGTTCAGTATAACAACACGAGCATCCTTAAAATAAATATAAACTTTATCCATTAAGAAGGAAGGAGCATCATCTTTCTTCAACAAGTAAACAGATCAAAATTGGGTATCAACCATACCCTAATAAAAGCAACCCAAGTGAGTGAAAACATCTTGAAGGATCATACGTTTCTCAAACTCTTTAAAAATATCGATAGGTGTAAGTTGGACATGCAACATTATTTTTAAAGAGGTCAAGCAACATTATTTAAACGAGTAGAGAATTCAAGTAAATTATAGTAAGACTCTAAGAAGTGCAACACCATTGGTATACCTCATCCTCAAGTGATTGAATGAGTGCACTTATACGTATTTTATTGGTTTCAAGAACCTACAAATTGAAGACAAAATATCAAATTGTAGAGTCATGTCGTAAATTATTTTATTAACGGTATTAAAACAAAATATATTAATGGTCAAAACCGAGTTTTGCACCCCTCAATCATTAAAATATGAGAACTGAACATATAAAGAGTCTTAATGTTCAACATCTGTTATTATAAATACACACAAAGCAAAAATAAAATCAATCATATGTGAACAGTATAGTTACGAAGTGTCGATGTGATTGAACGTACCTCGTTCTCTAAGGACTTACATATTTGGCTAAATGCCAATTCATCCACTTTCTCAATTTCATATTTTATAACCTGCACATAAGATACATAAAAAGTATTAAAGGTTAAATTAAGAAAAACATTCTTTTTATTTATAATTTCATAAAGACGTGGCGTAATGGAAAAAGTGAATAAGTAATATGAAACGAAGAAAGTGTACACATATTTAGTGTAAGATCATAAAATTTAATAGACATTCTTATTTTAACATTTTATTTGTATTTTAATCAAGATACGTGAATTGAAACGGAGGAATTATATATTTTCCTTCCAAAAGTACTAAACTATGAGTAACAAATTTTGTCTTTGTTTTTTATCAAAACAAAAATTCCTTTTTTCTCTCTGTCTTGTTGCCATAATTATTTATTCTACCAAACTTTTACTACAATAATATGGACTACCACATCATTTGTAACATTCAATCGATAATCCACATTGCTTTTCCTATATGTAAATTTACAAGACCTTGATATGTCATATAGTAGAAAGGATGCATATTATTCTTATCATGAGACATATGGTTTGGAGTAGAGTATGGCAGATGTAGGGGTTATAAAACTAAATATCGATGGGAGCTATACAAACGATGAAAATAAGGTTGGGATAGGAGAATCAAGCGAGATAAAAGTGACAATTTTATCATGGCCTACTCACTATCGGTCTAGTGCACTAATCACAAAAGCTACCGTAGTGAAGTTTGGACTTTGATGGTGCATTTCTAATGGCTTCAAATTATACACACTGGAACTTGATTCAATGGTCATTACTAACATGTTGATAAGTAAAGATCAACCAGTCTCAAGATCAAACCTATCATCCACGAGACCACCAAAATTCTTAGTAATGTCAATGCTTGTATATCCCACTGCTTTAGAGAAGGAAATAGTGTGGCTGATCAATTAGCCAAACTTGATTCTACAAGTGCATCTAGAACCTTCTACCTATTCTATCAACAACGTCCTAGCGTGGTTAATGGTTTGATTCCACTAGACAAAAGACAACTCCCTTGAATAAGGAGAAGATATGAAAAACGTAACTTTTTTGTAATTTAGTGTGACTCTTGATAAGGATGAGAAGATCTTGTATAAGCTTCTTATGACTTTTGATTAGGATGAGAATATCTTGTATAAGCTACTCCTTCTCATCAATGTTTTTCACCTGAGAATATCTTGTATAAGCTACTCCTTCTCATCAATGTTTTCACCTGAGAATATCTTGTATAAGCTACTCCTTCTCATCAATGTTTTTCACCTAAGAATATCTTGTATAAGCTACTCCTTCTCATCAATGTTTTACACCTGAGAATATTTTGTATAAGCTACTCCTTCTCATCAATGTGTTTCACCTGAGAATATCTTGTATAAGATACTTCTCTCATCAAAAAATTTTTAACAAAGAATATGTTGTATAATCTACTCCTTCTCATCAATGTTTTTCACTTGAGAATATATTGTATAAGCTACTCCTTCTCATCAATGTTTTTCACCTGAGAATATCTTGTATAAGCTGCTCTTTCTCATCAATGTTTTTCACCTAAGAATATCTTGTATATACTACTCCTTCTCATTTTACTTTTCACCTAAGAATATATTTTATAAGCTACTCCTTCTCATTAATGTTTTTCACCTGAGAATATATTGTATCAGCAACTCCTTCTCATCAATGTTTTTCACGTGAGAATATCTTGTACAAGCTGCTCCTTCTCATCAATGTTTTTCACCTGAGAATATCTTGTATAAGCTAATCCTTCTAATCAATATCTTTCACCTGAAAATATCTTGTATAACCTACTCCTTCTCATCAATCTTTTTCACCTCAGTATATCTTGTATAAGCTACTCCTTCTCATCAGTGTTTTTCACTTGAGAATATCTTGTATAAGCTACTCCTTCTCATCACAGTTTTTTACCTGAGAATATCTTGTATAAGCTACTTTGTCTCATCACTGTTTTTCACTTGAGAATATCTTGTATAAGCTACTCCTTCTCATCACAGTTTTTTACCTGAGAATATCTTGTATAAGCTACTTTGTCTCATCACTGTTTTTCACCTGAGAATATCTTGTATAAGCTACTCCTTCTCATCAATGTTTTTCACCTGAGAATATCTTGTATAAGCTAATCCTTTTAATCAATGTTTTTCACCTTACAATATCTTCTATAAGCTACTCCTTCTCATAAATGTTTTTCACCAGAGAATATCTTGTGTAAGCTACTCTTTCTCATCAATGTTTTTCACCTGAGAATATCTTGTATAAACTACTCCTTCTCATTTTACTTTTCACCTAAGAAAATATTTTATAAGCTACTCCTTCTCATCAATGTTTTTCACCTAAGAATATATTGTATCAGCTACTCCTTCTCATGAATGTTTTTCACCTAAGAATATCTTGCATAAGCTACTCCTTCTCATCAATGTTTTTCACCTGAGAATATCTTATATAAGCTACTCCTTCTCATCACTGTTTTTCACCTATGAATATCTTGTATAAGTTACACCTTATCATCGATGTTTTTCACCTGAGTATATCTTGTATAAGCTACTCCTTCTCATCAATCTTTTTCACGTGATAATATCTTGTATAAGCTACTCCTTGTCATCAATGTTTTTCACCTGAGAATATCTTATATAAGCTACTCCTTCTCATTAATGTTTTTCACCTGAGATTATTTTATATAAGCTACTCCTTCTCATCAATGTTTTTCACCTGAGAATATCTTATATAAGCTACTCCTTCTCATAATTGTTTTTCACCTATGAATATCTTTTATGAACTACTCCTTCTCATCAATGTTTTTCACCTGAGAATATCTTGTATAAGCTACTCCTTCTCATCAATCTTTTTCACGTGATAATATCTTGTATAAGCTACTCCTTGTCATCAATGTTTTTCACCTGAGAATATCTTATATAAGCTACTCCTTCACATTAATGTTTTTCACCTGAGATTATTTTATATAAGCTACTCCTTCTCATCAATGTTTTTCACCTGAGAATATCTTATATAAGCTACTCCTTCTCATCAATATTTTTCACGTGAGAAAATCTTATATAAGCTAATCCTTCTCATCAATCTTTTTCACATGAGAATATCTTGTATGCGCTACTCCTTCTCATCAATGTTTTTTACCTTAGAATATCTTGTATAAGCTACTCCTTCTCATCACTATTTTCCACCTGTGAATATCTTGTATAAGTTACACCTTCTGATAAATCTTCTTCACCTAAGAATATCTTGTATAAGCTATTAAATCTCATCAATGTATTTCACCTGAGAATATCTTTTATAAGCTACTCCTTATCATCAATATTTTCACCTAAGAATATCTTTTATAAGCTACTCCTTCTCATACATCTTTTTCACTTGAGAATACCTTGTATAAGCAACTCCTTCTCATCAGTGTTTTTCACCTGAGAATATCTTGAATAAGCTACTCCTTCTAATCAATGTTTTTCACTTGAGAATTTCTTATATAAGCTACTCCTTCTCATCAAAACTTTTCACCTCAGAATATATTGTATAAGCTACTCCTTTCTGTTCAATGTTTTTTACCTTAGAATATCTTGTATAAGGTACTTCTTCTCATCAATGTTTTTCACCTTACAATATCTTGTATAAGCTACTCCTTCTCATCAATATTTTTCACGTGAGAATATCTTCTATAAGCTACTCCTTCTCATAAAAAAATTTCACCTGAGAATATTTTGTATAAGTTACTCCTTCTCATCACCTGAGGATATCTTGTATAAGCTACTCCTTCTTATCCATGTTTTTGACCTGAGAATATATTGTATAAGCTACTCCTTCTCATCAATATTTCTCACCTGAGAATATATTGTATAAGTTACTCCTTCTCATCAATGTTTTTCACGTGATAATATCTTGTATAAGCTACACTTTCTCATCAATGTTTTTTACCTAAGAATATCTTGTATAAGCTAATCCTTCTAATCAATATTTTTCACTTGAGAATATCTTGTATAAGCTACTCCTTCTCTGTACTATTTTTCACCTAAGATTTTCTTGTATAAGCTGCTCCTTCTCATTAGTGTTTTTCACCTGAAAATAACTTGTATAACCTACTCCTTCTCATCATTGTTTTTCACCTAAAAATATCTTGTATAAGCTAATCCTTCTCATCAATGTTTTTCACCTGAGAATATCTTGTATAAGCTACTCCTTCTCATCAATGTTTTTAACCTGAAAATATCTTCTGTAAGCTACTCATTCTCATCAATTTTTTTCACCTCAGAATATCTTGTATAAGCTAATCCTTGTCATCAAAAATTTGCACCTGAGAATATATTGTATAAGCTACTCCTTCTATTCAATGTTTTTCACCTTACAATATCTTATATAAGCTACTCCTTCTCATAAATGTTTTTCAGCTGAGAATATCTTGTATAAGCTACTCTTTCTCATCAACGTTTTTCATCTGAGAATATCTTGTATAAGCTACGCCTTCTCTTTTAATTTTTCACCTAAGAATATATTTTATAAGCTACTCCTTCTCATCAATAGTTTTCACTTGAGAATATATTGTATCAACTACTCCTTCTCATCAATGTTTTTACCTGAGAATATCTTGTATAAGCTAGTCCTTCTCTTCAATGTTTTTCACCTGAGAATATGTTATATAAGCTACTCCTTCTCATCACTGTTTTTCACCTGCGGATATCTTGTATAAGTTACACCTTCTCATCGATGTTTTTTACCTGAGTATATCTTGTATAAGCTACTCCTTCTCATCAATATTTTTCAGGTGAGAATATCTTGTATAAGCTACTCCTTCTCATCAATGTTTTTCACCTATGAATATCTTATATAAGCTACTCCTTCTCATTAATGTTTTTCACCTGAGATTATCTTGTGTAAGCTACTCCTTCTCATCAATGTTTTTCACCTGAGAATATCTTGCATAAGCTACTCCTTTTCATAAATGTTTTTCACCTATGAATATCTTTTGTGAGCTACTCCTTCTCATCTATGTTTTTCACCTGAGAACGTCTTGTATCAGCTACTCCTCATCAATGTTTTTCAAATGAGAAAATCTTGTATAAGCTACTCCTTCTCATCAATCTTTTTCACATGAGAATATCTTGTATAAGCTACTCCTTCTCATCAATGTTTTTCACCTGAGAATATCTCCTATAAGCTACTCCTTCTCATCACTGTTTTCCACCAGAGAATATCTTGTATAAGTTACACCTTCTTATAAATCTTTTTCACCTAAGAATATCTTATATAAGCTATTCCATATCATCAATGTTTTTCACCTGAGAATATCTTTTATAAGCTACTTCTCATAATTATTTTAACCTAAGAATATCTTGTATAAGCTACTCCTTCTCACACATCTTTTTCACCTGAGAATACCTTGTATAAGCAACTCCTTCTCATCAGTGTGTTTCACCTGAGAATATCTTGAATAATATACTCCTTCTAATCAATATTTTTCACTTGAGAATTTCTTGTATAAGCTACTCCTTCTCATCAAAACTTTTCACCTCAAAATTATTTTGTATAAGTTACTCCTTTCTATTCAATGTTTTTCACCTTAGAATATCTTGTATAAGCTACTTCTTCTCATTAATGTTTTTCACCTTAGAATATCTTGTATAAGCTACTCCTTCTAATCAATATTTTTCACTTGAGAATATCTTCTTTATGATACTCCTTCTCATAAAAAATTTCACCTGAGAATATTTTGTATAAGTTACTCCTTCTCATCACCTAAGGATATCTTGTATAAGCTACTCCTTCTCATCCATGTTTTTGACCTGAGAATATATTGTAAAAGCTACTCCTTGTCATCAATGTTTTTCACTTGAGAATATATTGTATAAGTTACTCCATCTCATCAATGTTTTTCACATAATAATATCTTGTATAAGCTACACCTTCTCATCAATGTTTTGCACCTAAGAATATCTTGTATAAGCTAATCCTTCTAATCGATGTTTTTCACTTGAAAATATCTTGTATAAGATACTTCTTCTCATCACTATTTTTCACCTAAGAATTTCTTATATAAGCTGCTCCTTATCATTAGTGTTTTTCACCTGAGAATATCTTTTATAACCTACTCCTTCTCAACAATGTTTTTTACCTAAGAATATCTTGTATAAGCTACTCCTTCTCATCAATGTTTTTAACCTGATAATATCTTGTATAAGCTACTCCTTCTCTTCAATTTTTTTAACCTGAAACTATCTTCTGTAAGCTACTCATTCTCATCAATTCTTTTCACCTAAGAATATATTGTATAAGCTACTCCTTCTCATAAAAAATTTGCACCTGAGAATATATTGTATAAGCTACTCCTACTCATCAATGTTTTTCACCTGAGAATATCTTGTATATGCTACTCCTTCTCATCAATGTTTTTACTTTAAAATATCTTGTATAAGCTATTCCTTCTCGTTGATGTTTTTCACCCGAGAATATCTTGTATAAGCTACTCCTTCTCATCAATGTTTTTCACTTGAGAATATCTTGTATAAGCTACTCTTTCTCATCAATGTTTTTTCACCAGAAAATATCATATATAAGCTACTCCTTCTGATAAAAATATTTTACCTGAGAATATCTTGTAAAAGCTATTCCTTCTTATCAATATTTTTCACCTAAGAATATCTTGTATAAGCTACTCCTTCTCATTAATATTTTTCACATACGAATATCTTTTATAAGCTACTCCTTATCATCAATGTTTTTCACCTGAGACTATATAGTATCAACTACTCCTTCTGATCAATGTTTTTCACCTGAGAATATCTTGTATAAGCTACTCCTTGTCATCAATGTTTTTAAACTTAGAATATCTTGTATAAGCTACTCCTTCTCATCATTGTTTTTCACCTGAGAATATCTTGTTTAAGTTACACCTTCTCATCAATGTTTTTAACCTAAGAATATCTTGTATTAGGTATTCCATTTCATCAGTGTTTTTCTTCTGAGAATATCTTTTATAAGCTACTTCTTCTCATCAATGTTTTTTTTTTACCTTAGTATATCTTGTATAAGCTACTCCTTCTCATCCATGTTTTTTCACCTGAGAATATATTTTATAAGCTACTCCTTCTCATCAATGTTTTTCACCTCAGAAAATCTTGTATAAGCTACTCCTTCTCATCAATGTTTTTCACTTTAGAATATCTTGTATAAGTTATTCCTTCTCGTCAATGTTTTTCACCGGAGAATATCTAGTATAAGCTACTCCTTCTCATCAATGTTTTTTGCCTCAGAATATCTTGTATACGCTACTCCTTCCCGTCAATGTTTTTCACATATGAATATCTTGTATAAGCTACTCCTTTTCATCAAAAATTTTCACCAGAGAATATCTTTTACAAGCTAGTCCTTCTCATAAATGTTTTTCACCTATGAATATCTTTTGTGAGCTACTCCTTCTCATCAATGTTTTTCACCTGAGAACGTCTTGTATCAGCTACTCCTCATCAATGTTTTTCAAATGAGAAAATCTTGTATAAGCTACTCCTTCTCATCAATCTTTTTCACATGAGAATATCTTGTATAAGCTACTCCTTCTCATCAATGTTTTTCACCTGAGAATATCTCCTATAAGCTACTCCTTCTCATCACTGTTTTCCACCAGAGAATATCTTGTATAAGTTACACCTTCTTATAAATCTTTTTCACCTAAGAATATCTCGTATAAGCTATTCCATATCATCAATGTTTTTCACCTGAGAATATCTTTTATAAGCTACTCCTTCTCATAATTATTTTAACCTAAGAATATCTTGTATAAGCTACTCCTTCTCACACATCTTTTTCACCTGAGAATACCTTGTATAAGCAACTCCTTCTCATCAGTGTGTTTCACCTGAGAATATCTTGAATAAAATACTCCTTCTAATCAATATTTTTCACTTGAGAATTTCTTGTATAAGCTACTCCTTCTCATCAAAACTTTTCACCTCAAAATTATTTTGTATAAGTTACTCCTTTCTGTTCAATGTTTTTCACCTTAGAATATCTTGTATAAGCTACTTCTTCTCATTAATGTTTTTCACCTTAGAATATCTTGTATAAGCTACTCCTTCTAATCAATATTTTTCACTTGAGAATATCTTCTTTATGATACTCCTTCTCATAAAAAATTTCACCTGAGAATATTTTGTATAAGTTACTCCTTCTCATCACCTAAGGATATCTTGTATAAGCTACTCCTTCTCATCCATGTTTTTGACCTGAGAATATATTGTAAAAGCTACTCCTTGTCATCAATGTTTTTCACTTGAGAATATATTGTATAAGTTACTCCATCTCATCAATGTTTTTCACATAATAATATCTTGTATAAGCTACACCTTCTCATCAATGTTTTTCACCTAAGAATATCTTGTATAAGCTAATCCTTCTAATCAATGTTTTTCACTTGAAAATATCTTGTATAAGATACTTCTTCTCATCACTATTTTTCACCTAAGAATTTCTTATATAAGCTGCTCCTTATCATTAGTGTTTTTCACCTGAGAATATCTTTTATAACCTACTCCTTCTCAACAATGTTTTTTACCTAAGAATATCTTGTATAAGCTACTCCTTCTCATCAATGTTTTTAACCTGATAATATCTTGTATAAGCTACTCCTTCTCTTCAATTTTTTTAACCTGAAACTATCTTCTGTAAGCTACTCATTCTCATCAATTCTTTTCACCTAAGAATATATTGTATAAGCTACTCCTTCTCATAAAAAATTTGCACCTGAGAATATATTGTATAAGCTACTCCTACTCATCAATGTTTTTCACCTGAGAATATCTTGTATATGCTACTCCTTCTCATCAATGTTTTTACTTTAAAATATCTTGTATAAGCTACTCCTTCTCGTTGATGTTTTTCACCCGAGAATATCTTGTATAAGCTACTCCTTCTCATCAATGTTTTTCACTTGAGAATATCTTGTATAAGCTACTCTTTCTCATCAATGTTTTTTCACCAGAAAATATCATATATAAGCTACTCCTTCTGATAAAAATATTTTACCTGAGAATATCTTGTAAAAGCTATTCCTTCTTATCAATATTTTTCACCTAAGAATATCTTGTATAAGCTACTCCTTCTCATTAATATTTTTCACATACGAATATCTTTTATAAGCTACTCCTTATCATCAATGTTTTTCACCTGAGACTATATAGTATCAACTACTCCTTCTGATCAATGTTTTTCACCTGAGAATATCTTGTATAAGCTACTCCTTGTCATCAATGTTTTTAAACTTAGAATATCTTGTATAAGCTACTCCTTCTCATCATTGTTTTTCACCTGAGAATATCTTGTTTAAGTTACACCTTCTCATCAATGTTTTTAACCTAAGAATATCTTGTATTAGGTATTCCATTTCATCAGTGTTTTTCTTCTGAGAATATCTTTTATAAGCTACTTCTTCTCATCAATGTTTTTTTTTACCTTAGTATATCTTGTATAAGCTACTCCTTCTCATCCATGTTTTTTCACCTGAGAATATATTTTATAAGCTACTCCTTCTCATCAATGTTTTTCACCTAAGAAAATCTTGTATAAGCTACTCCTTCTCATCAATGTTTTTCACTTTAGAATATCTTGTATAAGTTATTCCTTCTCGTCAATGTTTTTCACCGGAGAATATCTAGTATAAGCTACTCCTTCTCATCAATGTTTTTTGCCTCAGAATATCTTGTATACGCTACTCCTTCCCGTCAATGTTTTTCACATATGAATATCTTGTATAAGCTACTCCTTTTCATCAAAGATTTTCACCAGA
The DNA here is from genome assembly GCA_016801875.1 of Solanum sitiens. Lineage (NCBI taxonomy): Eukaryota > Viridiplantae > Streptophyta > Magnoliopsida > Solanales > Solanaceae > Solanum > Solanum sitiens. Next base: position 698,880 of record JABWTJ010000556.1, on the reverse strand, counting down.
GAATATCTTTTACAAGCTAGTCCTTCTCATCAATGTTTTTCACCTGAGAATATCTTGTATAAGCTACTCTTGATCATCAATGTTTTCCACCTGAAAATATCTTCTATAAACTACTCCTTCTCATCAATGTTTTTCACTTGAGAATATCTTGTATAAGCTACTCCTTATCATTAAAAATTTTCACGTGAGCTTGTATAAGCTACTCCTTCTCATCATGTTTTTCGCCTCAAGATATCTTGTATAAGCTACTCCTTCTAATCCATGTTTTTCACATGAGAATATCTTGTATAAGCTACCACTTCTCATCAACGTTTTTAACTTAAGATTATCTTGTATAAGCTACTCCTTCTCATCAATGTTTTTCACTTGAGAATATCTTGTATAAGATACTCCTTCTCATTAATATTTTTCACCTAAGAGTATCTCTACTCCTTCTCATCAAAACATTTCACCTGAGAATATCTTGTATAAGCTACTCCTTATCATTAATGTTTTTCACTTGAGGATATCTTGTATAATCTAGTCCTTCTCATCCATGTTTTTCACTTGAGAATATCTTGAATAAGCTACTCCTTCTCATCAATGTTTTTCACCTAAAATTATCTTGTATAAGCTACTCCTTCTCATCAATGTTTTTCACCTGAGAATATCTTGTATAAGCTACTCCTTCTCATCAATATTTTTAACCTAAGAATATCTTGTATAAGCTACTCCTTCTCATCAAAAGATTTCACATGAGAATATCTTGTATAACCTACTCCTTCTCATCAATGTTTTTCACCTTAGGATATCTTATGTAAGCTGCTCCTTCTCATCTAGGTTTTTCACCTGAGAATATCTTGTATAAGCTACTCCTTCTCATCAATGTTTTTCAACTGAGAATATCTTGTATAAACTACTCCCTCTCATCGATGTTTTTCACCTGAGAATATCTTGTATAAGCTTCTCCTTCTCATCGATGTTTTTCACCTGAGAATATCTTGTATAAGTTACACCTTCTCATAAAAAATTTTCACCTGAGAATATCTTGTATAAGTTAATCCATCACATCAATGTTTTTAACCTGAGAATAATTTTTATAATCTACTCCTTCTCATCAATGTTTTTCACTTAAGAATATATTGTATAAGCTACTCCTACTGATCAATGTTTTTCACCTGAGAATATCTTGTATATGCTACTCCTTCTCATCGATGTTTTTACTTTAAAATATCTTGTATAAGCTACTCCTTCTCGTTGATGTTTTTCACCTGAGAATATCTTGTATAAGCTACTCCTTCTCATCAATGTTTTTCACTTGAGAATATCTTGTATAAGCTACTCTTTCTCATCAATGTTTTTTCACCTGAAAATATCATATATAAGCTACTCCTTCTGATAAAAATATTTTACCTGAGAATATCTTGTAAAAGCTATTCCTTCTTATCAATATTTTTCACCTAAGAATATCTTGTATAAGCTACTTCTTCTCATTAATATTTTTCATCTGCGAATTTCTTTTATAAGCTACTCCTTATCATCAATGTTTTTCACCTGAGAATATATAGTATCAACTACTCCTTCTGATCAATGTTTTTCACCTGAGAATATCTTGTATAAGCTACTCCTTGTCATCAATGTTTTTAAACTTAGAATATCTTGTATAAGCTACTCCTTCTCATCACTGTTTTTCACCTGAGAATATCTTGTATAAGTTACACCTTCTCATCAATGTTTTTAACCTAAGAATATCTTGTATTAGGTATTCCATTTCATCAGTGTTTTTCTTCTGAGAATATCTTTTATAAGCTACTTCTTCTCATCAATGTTTTTTTTTACCTTAGTATATCTTGTATAAGCTACTCCTTCTCATCCATGTTTTTTCACCTGAGAATATATTTTATAAGCTACTCCTTCTCATCAATGTTTTTCACCTAAGAAAATCTTGTATAAGCTACTCCTTCTCATCAATGTTTTTCACTTTAGAATATCTTGTATAAGTTATTCCTTCTCGTCAATGTTTTTCATCGGAGAATATCTAGTATAAGCTACTCCTTCTCATCAATGTTTTTCGCCTCAGAATATCTTGTATACGCTACTCCTTCCCGTCAATGTTTTTCACATATGAATATCTTGTATAAGCTACTCCTTCTCATCAAAAATGTTCACCAGAGAATATCTTTTACAAGCTACTCCTTCTCATCAATGTTTTTCACCTGAGAATATCTTGTATAAGCTACGCTTGATCATCAATGTTTTCCACCTGAAAATATCTTCTATAAACTACTCCTTCTCATCAGTGTTTTTCACTTGAGAATATCTTGTATAAGCTACTCCTTATCATTAAAAATTTTCACGTGAGCTTGTATAAGCTACTCCTTGTCATCATGTTTTTCACCTCAAGATATCTTGTATAAGCTACTCCTTCTAATCCATGTTTTTCACATGAGAATATCTTGTATAAGCTACCACTTCTCATCAATGGTTTTAACTTAAGATTATCTTGTATAAGCTACTCCTTCTCATCAATGTTTTTCACTTGAGAATATCTTGTATAAGATACTCCTTCTCATTAATATTTTTCACCTAAGAGTATCTCTACTCCTTCTCATCAAAAAATTTCACCTGAGTATATCTTGTATAAGCTACTCCTTATCATTAATCTTTTTCACTTGAGAATATCTTGTATAATCTAGTCCTTCTCATCCATGTTTTTCACTTGAGAATATCTTGTATAAGCTACTCCTTCTCATCAATGTTTTTCACCTAAAATTATCTTGTATAAGCTACTCCTTCTCATCAATGTTTTTCACCTGAGAATATCTTGTATAAGCTACTCCTTCTCATCAATATTTTTAACCTAAGAATATCTTGTATAAGCTACTCCTTCTCATCAAAAGATTTCACCTGAGAATATCTTGTATAAGCTACTCCTTCTCATCAATGTTTTTCACCTTAGGATATCTTATGTAAGCTGCTCCTTCTCATCTAGGTTTTTCACCTGAGAATATCTTGTATAAGCTACTCCTTCTCATCAATGTTTTTCAACTGAGAATATCTTGTATAAACTACTCCCTCTCATCGATGTTTTTCACCTGAGAATATCTTGTATAAGCTTCTCCTTCTCATCGATGTTTTTCACCTGAGAATATCTTGTATAAGTTACACTTTCTCATAAAAAATTTTCACATGAGAATATCTTGTATAAGTTAATCCATCACATCAATGTTTTTAACCTGAGAATAATTTTTATAAGCTACTCCTTCTCATCAATGTTTTTCACCTAAGAATATCTTGTATAAGCTACTCCTTCTTATCAATGTTTTTCACTTGAGAATATCTTTTATAAGCTACACCTTCTCATCGGTGTTTTTCACTTAAGAATATCTTGAATAAGCTACTCTTTCTGATAATTATTTTTCACCTGAGAATATCTTGTATAAGCTACTCCTTTCTAATTAATGTTTTTATCCTAAGAATATCTTGTATAATCTACTTCTTCTTATCAATATTTTTCTCCTGAGAATATGTTGTATAAGCTACTCCTTCTCATCAATGTTTTTCACCTTAGGATATCTTATGTAAGCTGCTCCTTCTCATCTAGGTTTTTCACCTGAGAATATCTTGTATAAGCTACTCCTTCTCATCAATGTTTTTCACTTGAGAATATCTTGTATAAGCTACTCTTTCTCATCAATGTTTTTTCACCAGAAAATATCATATATAAGCTACTCCTTCTGATAAAAATATTTTACCTGAGAATATCTTGTAAAAGCTATTCCTTCTTATCAATATTTTTCACCTAAGAATATCTTGTATAAGCTACTCCTTCTCATTAATATTTTTCACATACGAATATCTTTTATAAGCTACTCCTTATCATCAATGTTTTTCACCTTAGACTATATAGTATCAACTACTCCTTCTGATCAATGTTTTTCACCTGAGAATATCTTGTATAAGCTACTCTTTGTCATCAATGTTTTTAAACTTAGAATATCTTGTATAAGCTACTCCTTCTCATCATTGTTTTTCACCTGAGAATATCTTGTTTAAGTTACACCTTCTCATCAATGTTTTTAACCTAAGAATATCTTGTATTAGGTATTCCATTTCATCAGTGTTTTTCTTCTGAGAATATCTTTTATAAGCTACTTCTTCTCATCAATGTTTTTTTTTACCTTAGTATATCTTGTATAAGCTACTCCTTCTCATCCATGTTTTTTCACCTGAGAATATATTTTATAAGCTACTCCTTCTCATCAATGTTTTTCACCTAAGAAAATCTTGTATAAGCTACTCCTTCTCATCAATGTTTTTCACTTTAGAATATCTTGTATAAGTTATTCCTTCTCGTCAATGTTTTTCACTGGAGAATATCTAGTATAAGCTACTCCTTCTCATCAATGTTTTTTGCCTCAGAATATCTTGTATACGCTACTCCTTCCCGTCAATGTTTTTCACATATGAATATCTTGTATAAGCTACTCCTTTTCATCAAAAATTTTCACCAGAGAATATCTTTTACAAGCTAGTCCTTCTCATCAATGTTTTTCACCTGAGAATATCTTGTATAAGCTACTCTTGATCATCAATGTTTTCCACCTGAAAATATCTTCTATAAACTACTCCTTCTCATCAATGTTTTTCACTTGAGAATATCTTGTATAAGCTACTCGTTATCATTAAAAATTTTCACGTGAGCTTGTATAAGCTACTCCTTCTCATCATGTTTTTCACCTCAAGATATCTTGTATAAGCTACTCCTTCTAATCCATGTTTTTCACATGAGAATATCTTGTATAAGCTGCCACTTCTCATCAACGTTTTTAACTTAAGATTATCTTGTATAAGCTACTCCTTCTCATCAATGTTTTTCACTTGAGAATATCTTGTATAAGATACTCCTTCTCATTAATATTTTTCACCTAAGAGTATCTCTACTACTTCTCATCAAAACATTTCACCTGAGAATATCTTGTATAAGCTACTCCTTATCATTAATGTTTTTCACTTGAGGATATCTTGTATAATCTAGTCCTTCTCATCCATGTTTTTCACTTGAGAATATCTTGTATAAGCTACTCCTTCTCATCAATGTTTTTCACCTAAAATTATCTTGTATAAGCTACTCCTTCTCATCAATGTTTTTCACCTGAGAATATCTTGTATAAGCTACTCCTTCTCATCAATATTTTTAACCTAAGAATATCTTGTATAAGCTACTCCTTCTCATCAAAAGATTTCACATGAGAATATCTTGTATAAGCTACTCCTTCTCATCAATGTTTTTCACCTTAGGATATCTTATGTAAGCTGCTCCTTCTCATCTAGGTTTTTCACCTGAGAATATCTTGTATAAGCTACTCCTTCTCATCAATGTTTTTCAACTGAGAATATCTTGTATAAACTACTCCCTCTCATCGATGTTTTTCACCTGAGAATATCTTGTATAAGCTTCTCCTTCTCATCGATGTTTTTCACCTGAGAATATCTTGTATAAGTTACACCTTCTCATAAAAAATTTTCACCTGAGAATATCTTGTATAAGTTAATCCATCACATCAATGTTTTTAACCTGAGAATAATTTTTATAAGCTACTCCTTCTCATCAATGTTTTTCACCTAAGAATATATTGTATAAGCTACTCCTACTGATCAATGTTTTTCACCTGAGAATATCTTGTATATGCTACTCCTTCTCATCGATGTTTTTACTTTAAAATATCTTGTATAAGCTACTCCTTCTCGTTGATGTTTTTCACCTGAGAATATCTTGTATAAGCTACTCCTTCTCATCAATGTTTTTCACTTGAGAATATCTTGTATAAGCTACTCTTTCTCATCAATGTTTTTTCACCTGAAAATATCATATATAAGCTACTCCTTCTGATAAAAATATTTTACCTGAGAATATCTTGTAAAAGCTATTCCTTCTTATCAATATTTTTCACCTAAGAATATCTTGTATAAGCTACTTCTTCTCATTAATATTTTTCATCTGCGAATATCTTTTATAAGCTACTCCTTATCATCAATGTTTTTCACCTGAGAATATATAGTATCAACTACTCCTTCTGATCAATGTTTTTCACCTGAGAATATCTTGTATAAGCTACTCCTTGTCATCAATGTTTTTAAACTTAGAATATCTTGTATAAGCTACTCCTTCTCATCACTGTTTTTCACCTGAGAATATCTTGTATAAGTTACACCTTCTCATCAATGTTTTTAACCTAAGAATATCTTGTATTAGGTATTCCATTTCATCAGTGTTTTTCTTCTGAGAATATCTTTTATAAGCTACTTCTTCTCATCAATGTTTTTTTTTACCTTAGTATATCTTGTATAAGCTACTCCTTCTCATCCATGTTTTTTCACCTGAGAATATATTTTATAAGCTACTCCTTCTCATCAATGTTTTTCACCTAAGAAAATCTTGTATAAGCTACTCCTTCTCATCAATGTTTTTCACTTTAGAATATCTTGTATAAGTTATTCCTTCTCGTCAATGTTTTTCACCGGAGAATATCTAGTATAAGCTACTCCTTCTCATCAATGTTTTTCGCCTCAGAATATCTTGTATACGCTACTCCTTCCCGTCAATGTTTTTCACATATGAATATCTTGTATAAGCTACTCCTCATCAAAAATTTTCACCAGAGAATATCTTTTACAAGCTACTCCTTCTCATCAATGTTTTTCACCTGAGAATATCTTGTATAAGCTACGCTTGATCATCAATGTTTTCCACCTGAAAATATCTTCTATAAACTACTCCTTCTCATCAGTGTTTTTCACTTGAGAATATCTTGTATAAGCTACTCCTTATCATTAAAAATTTTCACGTGAGCTTGTATAAGCTACTCCTTCTCATCATGTTTTTCACCTCAAGATATCTTGTATAAGCTACTCCTTCTAATCCATGTTTTTCACATGAGAATATCTTGTATAAGCTACCACTTCTCATCAATGGTTTTAACTTAAGATTATCTTGTATAAGCTACTCCTTCTCATCAATGTTTTTCACTTGAGAATATCTTGTATAAGATACTCCTTCTCATTAATATTTTTCACCTAAGAGTATCTCTACTCCTTCTCATCAAAAAATTTCACCTGAGTATATCTTGTATAAGCTACTCCTTATCATTAATGTTTTTCACTTGAGAATATCTTGTATAATCTAGTCCTTCTCATCCATGTTTTTCACTTGAGAATATCTTGTATAAGCTACTCCTTCTCATCAATGTTTTTCACCTAAAATTATCTTGTATAAGCTACTCCTTCTCATCAATGTTTTTCACCTGAGAATATCTTGTATAAGCTACTCCTTCTCATCAATATTTTTAACCTAAGAATATCTTGTATAAGCTACTCCTTCTCATCAAAATATTTCACCTGAGAATATCTTGTATAAGCTACTCCTTCTCATCAATGTTTTTCACCTTAGGATATCTTATGTAAGCTGCTCCTTCTCATCTAGGTTTTTCACCTGAGAATATCTTGTATAAGCTACTCCTTCTCATCAATGTTTTTCAACTGAGAATATCTTGTATAAACTACTCCCTCTCATCGATGTTTTTCATCTGAGAATATCTTGTATAAGCTTCTCCTTCTCATCGATGTTTTTCACCTGAGAATATCTTGTATAAGTTACACCTTCTCATAAAAAATTTTCACGTGAGAATATCTTGTATAAGTTAATCCATCACATCAATGTTTTTAACCTGAGAATAATTTTTATAAGCTACTCCTTCTCATCAATGTTTTTCACCTATGAATATCTTGTATAAGCTACTCCTTCTTATCAATGTTTTTCATTTGAGAATATCTTTTATAAGCTACACCTTCTCATCGGTGTTTTTCACTTAAGAATATCTTGAATAAGCTACTCTTTCTGATAATTATTTTTCACCTAAGAATATCTTGTATAAGCTACTCCTTTCTAATTAATGTTTTTATCCTAAGAATATCTTGTATAATCTACTTCTTCTTATCAATATTTTTCACCTGAGAATATGTTGTATAAGCTACTCCTTCTCATCAATGTTTTTCACCTAAGAATATCTTGTATAAGCTACTCCTTCTCATCAATGTTTTACACCTGAGAATATTTTGTATAAGCTACTCCTTCTCATCAATGTGTTTCACATGAGAATATCTTGTATAAGATACTTCTCTCATCAAAATATTTTTAACAAAGAATATATTAATAATCTACTCCTTCTCATCAATGTTTTTCACTTGAGAATATATTGTATAAGCTACTCCTTCTCATCAATGTTTTTCACCTGAGAATATCTTGTATAAGCTGCTCTTTCTCATCAATGTTTTTCACCTAAGAATATCTTGTATATACTACTCCTTCTCATTTTACTTTTCACCTAAGAATATATTTTATAAGCTACTCCTTCTCATTAATGTTTTTCACCTGAGAGTATATTGTATCAGCAACTCCTTCTCATCAATGTTTTTCACGTGTGAATATCTTGTACAAGCTGGTCCTTCTCATCAATGTTTTTCACCTAAGAATATCTTGTATAAGCTAATCCTTCTAATCAATATCTTTCACCTGAAAATATCTTGTATAAGCTACTCCTTCTCATCAATCTTTTTCACCTCAGTATATCTTGTATAAGCTACTCCTTCTCATCAGTGTTTTTCACTTGAGAATATCTTGTATAAGCTACTCCTTCTCATCACAGTTTTTTACCTGAGAATATCTTGTATAAGCTACTTTTTCTCATCACTGTTTTTCACTTGAGAATATCTTGTATAAGCTACTCCTGCTCATCACAGTTTTTTACCTGAGAATATCTTGTATAAGCTACTTTGTCTCATCACTGTTTTTCACCTGAGAATATCTTGTATAAGCTACTCCTTCTCATCAATGTTTTTCACCTGAGAATATCTTGTATAAGCTAATCCTTTTAATCAATGTTTTTCACCTTACAATATCTTCTATAAGCTACTCCTTCTCATAAATGTTTTTCACCTGAGAATATCTTGTATAAGCTACTCTTTCTCATCAATGTTTTTCACCTGAGAATATCTTGTATAAACTACTCCTTCTCATTTTACTTTTCACCTAAGAAAATATTTTATAAGCTACTCCTTCTCATCAATGTTTTTCACCTGAGAATATATTGTATCAGCTACTCCTTCTCATGAATGTATTTCACCTAAGAATATCTTGCATAAGCTACTCCTTCTCATCAATGTTTTTCACCTGAGAATATCTTATATAAGCTACTCCTTCTCATCACTTTTTTTCACCTATGAATATCTTGTATAAGTTACACCTTATCATCGATGTTTTTCACCTGAGTATATCTTGTATAATCTACTCCTTCTCATCAATCTTTTTCACGTGATAATATCTTGCATAAGCTACTCCTTCTCATCAATGTTTTTCACCTAAGAATATCTTATATAAGCTACTCCTTCACATCAATGTTTTTCACCTACGAATATCTTGTATAAGTTACACCTTCTCATCGATGTTTTTCACCACAGTACATATTGTATAAGCTACTCCTTCTCATTAATCTTTTTCACGTGATAATATCTTGTATAAGCTACTCCTTGGTCCATCAAATGTTTTTTTCACCTGAGAATATCTTAATATACAAGCTACTCCTTCTCATTAATGTTTTTCACCTGAGATTATTTTATATAAGCTACTCCTTCTCATCAATGTTTTTCACCTGAGAATATCTTGCATAATCTACTCCTTTTCATAATTGTTTTTCACCTATGAATATCTTTTATGAACTACTCCTTCTCATCAATGTTTTTCACCTGAGAATATCTTGTATAAGCTACTCCTTCTCATCAATCTTTTTCACGTGATAATATCTTGTATAAGCTACTCCTTGTCATCAATGTTTTTCACCTGAGAATATCTTATATAAGCTACTCCTTCACATTAATGTTTTTCACCTGAGATTATTTTATATAAGCTACTCCTTCTCATCAATGTTTTTCACCTGAGAATATCTTATATAAGCTACTCCTTCTCATCAATATTTTTCACGTGAGAAAATCTTATATAAGCTACTCCTTCTCATCAATCTTTTTCACATGAGAATATCTTGTATGCGCTACTCCTTCTCATCAATGTTTTTTACCTTAGAATATCTTGTATAAGCTACTCCTTCTCATCACTATTTTCCACCTGTGAATATCTTGTATAAGTTACACCTTCTGATAAATCTTCTTCACCTAAGAATATCTTGTATAAGCTATTAAATCTCATCAATGTATTTCACCTGAGAATATCTTTTATAAGCTACTCCTTCTCATCAATATTTTCACCTAAGAATATCTTTTATAAGCTACTCCTTCTCATACATCTTTTTCACTTGAGAATACCTTGTATAAGCAACTCCTTCTCATCAATGTTTTTCACCTGAGAATATCTTGCATAAGCTACTCCTTCTCATCAATATTTTTCACGTGAGAATATCTTCTATAAGCTACTCCTTCTCATAAAAAAATTTCACCTGAGAATATTTTGTATAAGTTACTCCTTCTCATCACCTGAGGATATCTTGTATAAGCTACTCCTTCTTATCCATGTTTTTGACCTGAGAATATATTGTATAAGCTACTCCTTCTCATCAATATTTTTCACCTGAGAATATATTGTATAAGTTACTCCTCATCAATGTTTTTCACGTGATAATATCTTGTATAAGCTACACTTTCTCATCAATGTTTTTCACCTAAGAATATCTTGTATAAGCTAATCCTTCTAATCAATGTTTTTCACTTGAGAATATCTTGTATAAGCTACTCCTTCTCTGTACTATTTTTCACCTAAGATTTTCTTGTATAAGCTGCTCCTTCTCATTAGTGTTTTTCACCTGAAAATAACTTGTATAACCTACTCCTTCTCATCATTGTTTTTCACCTAAAAATATCTTGTATAAGCTAATCCTTCTCATCAATGTTTTTCACCTGAGAATATCTTGTATAAGCTACTCCTTCTCATCAATGTTTTTAACCTGAAAATATCTTCTGTAAGCTACTCATTCTCATCAATTTTTTTCACCTCAGAATATCTTGTATAAGCTAATCCTTGTCATCAAAAATTTGCACCTGAGAATATATTGTATAAGCTACTCCTACCCATCATTGTTTTTCACCTGAGAATATCTTGTATAAGCTACTCCTTCTCATCGATGATTTTCACCTTTAAATATCTTGTATAAGCTACTCCTTCTCATTGATGTTTTTCACCTGAGAATAACTTGTATAAACTACTCCTTCTCATCAATGTTTTTCACGTGACAATATCTTGTATAAGCTACTCCTTCTAATCAATGTTTTTCACATGAGAATATCTTATATAAGCTACTCCTTCCGATAAATGTTTTTCACCTAATAATATCTTGTATAAGCTACTCCTACTTATCAATGTTTTTCACTTCAGAATATCTTGTATAAGCTACTCCTTCTCATTAATATTTTTCACCTGAGAATATCTTTTATAAGCTACTCCTTTTCATCAATGTTTTTCACCTGAGAATATCTTGTATAAGCTATTCCTTCACATCAATGTTTTTCACCTTAGAATATCTTGTATAAGTTACTCCTTCTCATCACTGTTTTTCACCTGAGAATATCTTGTATAATCTAATCCTTCTAATCAATGTTTTTCACCTTACAATATCTTATATAAGCTACTCCTTCTCATAAATGTTTTTCAGCTGAGAATATCTTGTATAAGCTACTCTTTCTCATCAACATTTTTCATCTGAGAATATCTTGTATAAGCTACGCCTTCTCTTTTAATTTTTCACCTAAGAATATATTTTATAAGCTACTCCTTCTCATCAATAGTTTTCACTTGAGAATATATTGTATCAACTACTCCTTCTCATCAATGTTTTTACCTGAGAATATATTGTATAAGCTAGTCCTTCTCATCAATGTTTTTCACCTGAGAATATGTTATATAAGCTACTCCTTCTCATCACTGTTTTTCACCTGCGGATATCTTGTATAAGTTACACCTTCTCATCGATGTTTTTTACCTGAGTATATCTTGTATAAGCTACTCCTTCTCATCAATATTTTTCAGGTGAGAATATCTTGTATAAGCTACTCCTTCTCATCAATGTTTTTCACCTATGAATATCTTATATAAGCTACTCCTTCTCATTAATGTTTTTCACCTGAGATTATCTTGTGTAAGCTACTCCTTCTCATCAATGTTTTTCACCTGAGAATATCTTGCATAAGCTACTCCTTTTCATAAATGTTTTTCACCTATGAATATCTTTTGTGAGCTACTCCTTCTCATCAATGTTTTTCACCTGAGAACGTCTTGTATCAGCTACTCCTCATCAATGTTTTTCAAATGAGAAAATCTTGTATAAGCTACTCCTTCTCATCAATCTTTTTCACATGAGAATATCTTGTATAAGCTACTCCTTCTCATCAATGTTTTTCACCTGAGAATATCTTCTATAAGCTACTCCTTCTCATCACTGTTTTCCACCAGAGAATATCTTGTATAAGTTACACCTTCTTATAAATCTTTTTCACCTAAGAATATCTTGTATAAGCTATTCCATATCATCAATGTTTTTCACCTGAGAATATCTTTTATAAGCTACTCCTTCTCATAATTATTTTAACCTAAGAATATCTTGTATAAGCTACTCCTTCTCACACATCTTTTTCACCTGAGAATACCTTGTATAAGCAACTCCTTCTCATCAGTGTGTTTCACCTGAGAATATCTTGAATAAGATACTCCTTCTAATCAATATTTTTCACTTGAGAATTTCTTGTATAAGCTACTCCTTCTCATCAAAACTTTTCACCTCAAAATTATTTTGTATAAGTTACTCCTTTCTGTTCAATGTTTTTCACCTTAGAATATCTTGTATAAGCTACTTCTTCTCATTAATGTTTTTCACCTTAGAATATCTTGTATAAGCTACTCCTTCTAATCAATATTTTTCACTTGAGAATATCTTCTTTATGATACTCCTTCTCATAAAAAATTTCACCTGATAATATTTTGTATAAGTTACTCCTTCTCATCACCTAAGGATATCTTGTATAAGCTACTCCTTCTCATCCATGTTTTTGACCTGAGAATATATTGTAAAAGCTACTCCTTGTCATCAATGTTTTTCACTTGAGAATATATTGTATAAGTTACTCCATCTCATCAATGTTTTTCACATAATAATATCTTGTATAAGCTACACCTTCTCATCAAGTTTTTCACCTAAGAATATCTTGTATAAGCTAATCCTTCTAATCAATGTTTTTCACTTGAAAATATCTTGTATAAGATACTTCTTCTCATCACTATTTTTCACCTAAGAATTTCTTGTATAAGCTGCTCCTTATCATTAGTGTTTTTCACCTGAGAATATCTTTTATAACCTACTCCTTCTCAACAATGGTTTTTACCTAAGAATATCTTGTATAAGCTACTCCTTCTCATCAATGTTTTTCACCTGATAATATCTTGTATAAGCTACTCCTTCTCTTCAATTTTTTTAACCTGAAACTATCTTCTGTAAGCTACTCATTCTCATCAATTCTTTTCACCTAAGAATATATTGTATAAGCTACTCCTTCTCATAAAAAATTTGCACCTGAGAATATATTGTATAAGCTACTCCTACTCATCAATGTTTTTCACCTGAGAATATCTTGTATATGCTACTCCTTCTCATCGATGTTTTTACTTTAAAATATCTTGTATAAGCTACTCCTTCTCGTTGATGTTTTTCACCCGAGAATATCTTGTATAAGCTACTCCTTCTCATCAATGTTTTTCACTTGAGAATATCTTGTATAAGCTACTCTTTCTCATCAATGTTTTTTCACCAGAAAATATCATATATAAGCTACTCCTTCTGATAAAAATATTTTACCTGAGAATATCTTGTAAAAGCTATTCCTTCTTATCAATATTTTTCACCTAAGAATATCTTGTATAAGCTACTCCTTCTCATTAATATTTTTCACATACGAATATCTTTTATAAGCTACTCCTTATCATCAATGTTTTTCACCTGAGACTATATAGTATCAACTACTCCTTCTGATCAATGTTTTTCACCTGAGAATATCTTGTATAAGCTACTCCTTGTCATCAATGTTTTTAAACTTAGAATATCTTGTATAAGCTACTCCTTCTCATCATTGTTTTTCACCTGAGAATATCTTGTTTAAGTTACACCTTCTCATCAATGTTTTTAACCTAAGAATATCTTGTATTAGGTATTCCATTTCATCAGTGTTTTTCTTCTGACAATATCTTTTATAAGCTACTTCTTATCATCAATGTTTTTTTTTACCTTAGTATATCTTGTATAAGCTACTCCTTCTCATCCATGTTTTTTCACCTGAGAATATATTTTATAAGCTACTCCTTCTCATCAATGTTTTTCACCGAAGAAAATCTTGTATAAGCTACTCCTTCTCATCAATGTTTTTCACTTTAGAATATCTTGTATAAGTTATTCCTTCTCGTCAATGTTTTTCACCGGAGAATATCTAGTATAAGCTACTCCTTCTCATCAATGTTTTTTGCCTCAGAATATCTTCTATACGCTACTCCTTCCCGTCAATGTTTTTCACATATGAATATCTTGTATAAGCTACTCCTTTTCATCAAAAATTTTCACCAGAGAATATCTTTTACAAGCTACTCCTTCTCATCAATGTTTTTCACCTGAGAATATCTTGTATAAGCTACTCTTGATCATCAATGTTTTCCACCTGAAAATATCTTCTATAAACTACTCCTTCTCATCAATGTTTTTCACTTGAGAATATCTTGTATAAGCTACTCCTTATCATTAAAAATTTCCACGTGAGCTTGTATAAGCTCCTCCTTCTCATCATGTTTTTCACCTCAAGATATCTTGTATAAGCTACTCCTTCTAATCCATGTTTTTCACATGAGAATATCTTGTATAAGCTACCACTTCTCATCAATGTTTTTAACTTAAGATTATCTTGTATAAGCTACTCCTTCTCATCAATGTTTTTCACTTGAGAATATCTTGTATAAGATACTCCTTCTAATTAATATTTTTCACCTAAGAGTATCTCTACTCCTTCTCATCAAAAAATTTCACCTGAGAATATCTTGTATAAGCTACTTCTTATCATTAATGTTTTTCACTTGAGGATATCTTGTATAATCTAGTCCTTCTCATCCGTGTTTTTCACTTGAGAATATCTTGTATAAGCTACTCCTTCTCATCAATGTTTTTCACCTAAAATTATCTTGTATAAGCTACTCCTTCTCATCAATGTTTTTCACCTGAGAATATCTTGTATAAGCTACTCCTTCTCATCAATATTTTTAACCTAAGAATATCTTGTATAAGCTACTCCTTCTCATCAAAAGATTTCACATAAGAATATCTTGTATAAGCTACTCCTTCTCATCAATGTTTTTCACCTTAGGATATCTTATGTAAGCTGCTCCTTCTCATCTAGGTTTTTCACCTGAGAATATCTTGTATAAGCTACTCCTTCTCATCAATGTTTTTCAACTGAGAATATCTTGTATAAACTACTCCCTCTCATCGATGTTTTTCACCTGAGAATATCTTGTATAAGCTTCTCCTTCTCATCGATGTTTTTCACCTGAGAATATCTTGTATAAGTTACACCTTCTCATAAAAAATTTTCACCTGAGAATATCTTGTATAAGTTAATCCATCACATCAATGTTTTTAACCTGAGAATAATTTTTATAAGCTACTCCTTCTCATCAATGTTTTTCACCTAAGAATATATTGTATAAGCTACTCCTACTGATCAATGTTTTTCACCTGAGAATATCTTGTATATGCTACTCCTTCTCATCGATGTTTTTACTTTAAAATATCTTGTATAAGCTACTCCTTCTCATTGATGTTTTTCACCTGATAATATCTTGTATAAGCTACTCCTTCTCATCAATGTTTTTCACTTGAGAATATCTTGTATAAGCTACTCTTTCTCATCAATGTTTTTTAACTTGAAAATATCATATATAAGCTACTCCTTCTGATAAAAATATTTTACCTGAGAATATCTTGTAAAAGCTATTCCTTCTTATCAATATTTTTCACCTAAGAATATCTTGTATAAGCTACTCCTTCTCATTAATATTTTTCATCTGCGAATATCTTTTATAAGCTACTCCTTATCATCAATGTTTTTCACCTGAGAATATATAGTATCAACTACTCCTTCTGATCAATGTTTTTCACCTGAGAATATCTTGTATAAGATACTCCTTGTCATCAATGTTTTTAAACTTAGAATATCTTGTATAAGCTACTCCTTCTCATCACTGTTTTTCACCTGAGAATATCTTGTATAAGTTACACCTTCTCATCAATGTTTTTAACCTAAGAATATCTTGTATTAGGTATTCCATTTCATCAGTGTTTTTCTTCTGAGAATATCTTTTATAAGCTACTTCTTCTCATCAATGTTTTTTTTTACCTTAGTATATCTTGTATAAGCTACTCCTTCTCATCCATGTTTTTTCACCTGAGAATATATTTTATAAGCTACTCCTTCTCATCAATGTTTTTCACCTAAGAAAATCTTGTATAAGCTACTCCTTCTCATCAATGTTTTTCACTTAAGAATATCTTGTATAAGTTATTCCTTCTCGTCAATGTTTTTCACCGGAGAATATCTAGTATAAGCTACTCCTTCTCATCAATGTTTTTCGCCTCAGAATATCTTGTATACGCTACTCCTTCCCGTCAATGTTTTTCACATATGAATATTTTGTATAAGCTACTCCTTCTCATCAAAAATTTTCACCAGAGAATATCTTTTACAAGCTACTCCTTCTCATCAATGTTTTTCACCTGAGAATATCTTGTATAAGCTACGCTTGATCATCAATGTTTTCCACCTGAAAATATCTTCTATAAACTACTCCTTCTCATCAGTGCTTTTCACTTGAGAATATCTTGTATAAGCTACTCCTTATCATTAAAAATTTTCACGTGAGCTTGTATAAGCTACTCCTTCTCATCATGTTTTTCACCTCAAGATATCTTGTATAAGCTACTCCTTCTAATCCATGTTTTTCACATGAGAATATCTTGTATAAGCTACCACTTCTCATCAATGGTTTTAACTTAAGATTATCTTGTATAAGCTACTCCTTCTCATCAATGTTTTTCACTTGAGAATATCTTGTATAAGATACTCCTTCTCATTAATATTTTTCACCTAAGAGTATCTCTACTCCTTCTCATCAAAAAATTTCACCTGAGTATATCTTGTATAAGCTACTCCTTATCATTAATGTTTTTCACTTGAGAATATCTTGTATAATCTAGTCCTTCTAATCCATGTTTTTCACTTGAGAATATCTTGTATAAGCTACTCCTTCTCATCAATGTATTTCACCTAAAATTATCTTGTATAAGCTACTCCTTCTCATCAATGTTTTTCACCTGAGAATATCTTGTATAAGCTACTCCTTCTCATCAATATTTTTAACCTAAGAATATCTTGTATAAGCTACTCCTTCTCATCAATATATTTCACCTGAGAATATCTTGTATAAGCTACTCCTTCTCATCAATGTTTTTCAACTTAGGATATCTTATGTAAGCTGCTCCTTCTCATCTAGGTTTTTCACCTGAGAATATCTTGTATAAGCTACTCCTTCTCATCAATGTTTTTCAACTGAGAATATCTTGTATAAACTACTCCCTCTCATCGATGTTTTTCACCTGAGAATATCTTGTCTAAGCTTCTCCTTCTCATCGATGTTTTTCACCTGAGAATATCTTGTATAAGTTACACCTTCTCATAAAAAATTTTCACGTGAGAATATCTTGTATAAGTTAATCCATCACATCAATGTTTTTAACCTGAGAATAATTTTTATAAGCTACTCCTTCTCATCAATGTTTTTCACCTAAGAATATCTTGTATAAGCTACTCCTTCTTATCAATGTTTTTCAATTGAGAATATCTTTTATAAGCTACACCTTCTCATCGGTGTTTTTCACTTAAGAATATCTTGAATAAGCTACTCTTTCTGATAATTATTTTTCACCTGAGAATATCTTGTATAAGCTACTCCTTTCTAATTAATGTTTTTATCCTAAGAATATCTTGTATAATCTACTTCTTCTTATCAATATTTTTCACCTGAGAATATGTTGTATAAGCTATTCCTTCTCATCTATATTTTTCACCTGAGAATATCTTGTATAAGCTACTCTTTCTCATCAAAAAATTTCAGCTAAGAATATCTTGTATAAGTTATTCCTTCTCATCACCTGAGGATATCTTGTATAAGCTACTCCTTCTCATCCATGTTTTTTCACCTGAGAATATCTTGTATAAGCTACTCCTTCTCATCAATGTTTTTCACCTCTGAATATCTTGTATAAGCTACTCCTTCCCATCAATTTTTTCATATATGAATATCTTGTATATGCTACTACTTATCAAAAAAAAAAAATCACCAGAGAATATCTTGTATAAGCTACTCCTTCTCATCAATATTTTTCACCAGAGAATATCTTGTATAAGCTACTCCTTCTCATCAAAAAATTTCACCTGAGAATATCTTATATAAGCTACTCCTTCTCATCAATGTTTTTCACCTAAGGATATCCTGTGTAAGCTACTCCTTTTCATCCATGTTTTTTCACCTGTGAGTATCTTGTATAAGCTACTCCATCTCATCAATGTTTTCAACCGAGAATAGCTTTTATAAGCTAATCCTTCTCATCAATGTTTTTCACATAAGAATATCTTGTATAAGCTACTCCTTATCAATATTTTTCACCTGAGAATACCTTGTATAAACAACTCTTTCTCATCAGTGTTTTTTCAGTTGAGAATATCTTGAATAAGCTACTTTTTCTGATCAATATTTTTTACCTGAGAATATCTTGTATAATCTACTCCTTCTCATCAAAACTTTTCACCTCAGAATATCTTGTATAAGTTACTCCTATCTAATTAATGTTTTTCACCTCATAATATCTTGTATAAGCTACTCCTTATCATCAATGTTTTTCACATATGAATATCTTGTATAAGCTACTCCTTCTCATTAAACTTTTTTACATCAGAATATCTTGTATAAGCTACTCGTTCTCATCAATGTTTTTCACCTCAGGATATCTTGTATAAGCTACTCCTTCTAATCCATGTTTTTCACCTTAGAATATCTTGTATAAGCTACTACTTCTAATCAATGTTTTTCACCTAAGATGATCTTGTATAAGCTACTCCTTCTCATCAATGTTTTTCACTTGAGAATATCTTGTATAAACTACTCCTTCTCATCAATACCTTTCACCTGAGTATATCTTGTATAAGCTACTCCTTCTCATCAATGTTTTTCACCTCAGGATATCTTGTATAAGCTACTACTTCTAATCCATGGTTTTCACCTTAGAATATCTTATATAAGCTACTACTTCTCATCAATGTTTTTCACCTATGATTATCTTGTATAAGCTACTCCTTCTCATCAATGTTTTTCACCTTAGAATATCTTGCATAAGCTACTCCTTTTCATAAATGTTTTTCACCTATGAATATCTTTTATGAGATACTCCTTCTCATCAATGTTTTTCACCTAAGAATATCTTGTATAAACTACTCCTTCTCATCAATGTTTTTCACGTGAGAAAATCTTGTATAAGCGACTCCTTCTATTCAATCTTTTTAACATGAGAATATCTTGTATAAGCTACTCCTTCTCATCAATGTTTTTCACCTAAAAATATCTTGTATAAGCTACTCCTTCCCATCACATTTTCCCACCTAAGAATATCTTGTATAAGTTACACCTTCTTATAAATCTTTCTCATCTAAGAATATCTTGTATAAGCTATTCCATCTCATCAATATTTTTCACCTGAGAATATCTTTTATAAGCTACTCCTTCTCATCAATATTTTCACCTAAGAATATCTTATATAAGATACTCCTTCTTATACATCTTTTTCACCTGAGAATACATTGTATACGCAACTCCTTCTCATCAGTGTTTTTCACCTGAGAATATCTTGAATAAGCTACTGCTTCTAATTAATGTTTTTCACTTGAGAATTTCTTGTATAAGCTACTCCTTCTCATCAAAACTTTTCACCTCAGTATATTTTGTATAAGCTACAACTTCTCTTCAATGTTTTTAACCAAAGATTATCTTGTATAAACTACTCTTCTCATCAATGTTTTTCACTTGAGAATATCTTGTATAAGATACTCCATCTCATCAATATTTTTCACCTCAGAATATCTTGTATAAGCTACTCCTTCTCATCAAAAACTTTCAGCTGAGAATATCTTGTATAAGTTACTCCTTCTCATCAATGTTTTTCACCTAAGGATATCTTGTGTAAGCTACTCCTTTTCATCCATGTTTTTTCACCTGTGATTATCTTGTATAAGCTACTCCTTCTGATCAATCTTTTTCACGTGATAATATCTTGTATAAGCTACTCCTTCTAATCAATGTTTTTCACCTGAGAATATCGTATATAAGCTACTCCTTCTCATTAATGTTTTTCACCTGAGATTATCTTGTATAAGCTACTCCTTCTCATCAATGTCTTTCAGCTGAGAATATCTTGCATAAGCTACTCCTTTTCATAAATGTTTTTCACCTATGAATATCTTTTATGAACAACTCCTTCTCATCAATGTTTTACACCTGAGAATATCTTGTATCAGCTACTACTTCTCATCAATGTTTTTCACGTGAAAAAATCTTGTATAAGCTACTCCTTCTCATCAATCTTTTTCACATGAGAATATCTTGTATAAGCTACTCCTTCTCATCAATGTTTTTCACCTGAGTATATCCTGTATAAGCTACTCCTTATCATTAATGTTTTTCACTTGAGAATATCTTGTATAATCTAGTCCTTCTCATCCATGTTTTTCACTTGAGAATATCTTGTATAAGCTACTCCTTCTCATCAATGTATTTCACCTAAAATTATCTTGTATAAGCTACTCCTTCTCATCAATGTTTTTCACCTGAGAATATCTTGTATAAGCTACTCCTTCTCATCAATATTTTTAACCTAAGAATATCTTGTATAAGCTACTCCTTCTCATCAAAATATTTCACCTGAGAATATCTTGTATAAGCTACTCCTTCTCATCAATGTTTTTCACCTTAGGATATCTTATGTAAGCTGCTCCTTCTCATCTAGGTTTTTCACCTGAGAATATCTTGTATAAGCTACTCCTTCTCATCAATGTTTTTCAACTGAGAATATCTTGTATAAACTACTCCCTCTCATCGATGTTTTTCACCTGAGAATATCTTGTCTAAGCTTCTCCTTCTCATCGATGTTTTTCACCTGAGAATATCTTGTATAAGTTACACATTCTCATAAAAAATTTTCACGTGAGAATATCTTGTATAAGTTAATCCATCACATCAATGTTTTTAACCTGAGAATAATTTTTATAAGCTACTCCTTCTCATCAATGTTTTTCACCTGAGAATATATTGTATCAGCTACTCCTTCTCATGAATGTTTTTCACCTAAGAATATCTTGCATAAGCTACTCCTTCTCATCAATGTTTTTCACCTGAGAATATCTTATATAAGCTACTCTTTCTGATAATTATTTTTCACCTGAGAATATCTTGTATAAGCTACTCCTTTCTAATTAATGTTTTTATCCTAAGAATATCTTGTATAATCTACTTCTTCATATCAATATTTTTCACCTGAGAATATGTTGTATAAGCTATTCCTTCTCATCTATATTTTTCACCTGAGAATATCTTGTATAAGCTACTCTTTCTCATCAAAAAATTTCAGCTAAGAATATCTTGTATAAGTTATTCCTTCTCATCACCTGAGGATATCTTGTATAAGCTACTCCTTCTCATCCATGTTTTTTCACCTGAGAATATCTTGTATAAGTTATTCCTTCTCATCAATGTTTTTCACCTCTGAATATCTTGTATAAGCTACTCCTTCCCATCAATTTTTTCACATATGAATATCTTGTATATGCTACTACTTATCAAAAAAAAAATTCACCAGAGAATATCTTGTATAAGCTACTCCTTCTCATCAATATTTTTCACCAGAGAATATCTTGTATAAGCTACTCCTTCTCATCAAAAAATTTCACCTGAGAATATCTTGTATAAGCTACTCCTTCTCATCAATGTTTTTCACCTAAGGATATCCTGTGTAAGCTACTCCTTTTCATCCATGTTTTTTCACCTGTGAGTATCTTGTATAAGCTACTCCATCTCATCAATGTTTTCAACCGAGAATAGCTTTTATAAGCTAATCCTTCTCATCAATGTTTTTCACATAAGAATATCTTGTATAAGCTACTCCTTATCAATATTTTTCACCTGAGAATACCTTGTATAAACAACTCCTTCTCATCAGTGTTTTTTCAGTTGAGAATATCTTGAATAAGCTACTCTTTCTGATCAATATTTTTCACCTGAGAATATCTTGTATAATCTACTCCTTCTCATCAAAACTTTTCACCTCAGAATATCTTGTATAAGTTACTCCTATCTAATTAATGTTTTTCACCTCATAATATCTTGTATAAGCTACTCCTTATCATCAATGTTTTTCACATATGAATATCTTGTATAAGCTACTCCTTCTCATTAAACTTTTTTACATCAGAATATCTTGTATAAGCTACTCGTTCTCATCAATGTTTTTCACCTCAGGATATCTTGTATAAGCTACTCCTTCTAATCCATGTTTTTCACCTTAGAATATCTTGTATAAGCTACTACTTCTAATCAATGTTTTTCACCTAAGATGATCTTGTATAAGCTACTCCTTCTCATCAATGTTTTTCACTTGAGAATATCTTGTATAAACTACTCCTTCTCATCAATACCTTTCACCTGAGTATATCTTGTATAAGCTACTCCTTCTCATCAATGTTTTTCACCTCAGGATATCTTGTATAAGCTACTACTTCTAATCCATGGTTTTCACCTTAGAATATCTTATATAAGCTACTACTTCTCATCAATGTTTTTCACCTATGATTATCTTGTATAAGCTACTCCTTCTCATCAATGTTTTTCACCTTAGAATATCTTGCATAAGCTACTCCTTTTCATAAATGTTTTTCACCTATGAATATCTTTTATGAGATACTCCTTCTCATCAATGTTTTTCACCTAAGAATATCTTGTATAAACTACTCCTTCTCATCAATGTTTTTCACGTGAGAAAATCTTGTATAAGCTACTCCTTCTATTCAATCTTTTTAACATGAGAATATCTTGTATAAGCTACTCCTTCTCATCAATGTTTTTCACCTGAAAATATCTTGTATAAGCTACTCCTTCCCATCACATTTTCCCACCTAAGAATATCTTGTATAAGTTACACCTTCTTATAAATCTTTCTCATCTAAGAATATCTTGTATAAGCTATTCCATCTCATCAATGTTTTTCACCTGAGAATATCTTTTATAAGCTACTCCTTCTCATCAATATTTTCACCTAAGAATATCTTATATAAGATACTCCTTCTTATACATCTTTTTCACCTGAGAATACATTGTATATGCAACTCCTTCTTATCAGTGTTTTTCACCTGAGAATATCTTGAATAAGCTACTGCTTCTAATTAATGTTTTTCACTTGAGAATTTCTTGTATAAGCTACTCCTTCTCATCAAAACTTTTCACCTCAGTATATTTTGTATAAGCTACAACTTCTCTTCAATGTTTTTAACCAAAGATTATCTTGTATAAACTACTCTTCTCATCAATGTTTTTCACTTGAGAATATCTTGTATAAGATACTCCATCTCATCAATATTTTTCACCTCAGAATATCTTGTATAAGCTACTCCTTCTCATCAAAAACTTTCAGCTGAGAATATCTTGTATAAGTTACTCCTTCTCATCAATGTTTTTCACCTAAGGATATCTTGTGTAAGCTACTCCTTTTCATCCATGTTTTTTCACCTGTGATTATCTTGTATAAGCTACTCCTTCTGATCAATCTTTTTCACGTGATAATATCTTGTATAAGCTACTCCTTCTAATCAATGTTTTTCACCTGAGAATATCGTATATAAGCTACTCCTTCTCATTAATGTTTTTCACCTGAGATTATCTTGTATAAGCTACTCCTTCTCATCAATGTCTTTCAGCTGAGAATATCTTGCATAAGCTACTCCTTTTCATAAATTTTTTTCCACCTATGAATATCTTTTATGAACAACTCCTTCTCATCAATGTTTTTCACCTGAGAATATCTTGTATCAGCTACTACTTCTCATCAATGTTTTTCACGTGAAAAAATCTTGTATAAGCTACTCCTTCTCATCAATCTTTTTCACATGAGAATATCTTGTATAAGCTACTCCTTCTCATCAATGTTTTTCACCTGAGAATATCTTGTATAAGCTACTCCTTCTCATCACCTGAGGATATCTTGTATAAGCTACTGCTTCTCATCCATGTTTTTTCACCTGAGAATATCTTGTATAAGCTACTCCTTCTCATCAATGTTTTTCACCTCTGAATATCTTGTATAAGCTACTCCTTCCCATCAATTTTTTCACATATGAATATCTTGTATATGCTACTCATTAAAAAAAAAAATTCTCACCAGAGAATATCTTGTGTAAGCTACTCCTTTTCATCCATGTTTTTTCACCTGTGAATATCTTGTATAAGCTACTCCTTCTCATCAATGTTTTTCACCTGAGAATATCTTGTATAAGCTACTCCTTCTCATCACCTAAGGATATCTTGTGTAAGCTACTCCTTTTCATCCATGTTTTTTCACCTGTGATTATCTTGTATAAGCTACTCCTTCTCATCAATCTTTTTCACGTGATAATATCTCGTATAAGCTACTCCTTCTCATCAATGTTTTTCACCTGAGAATATCTTATATAAGCTACTCCTTCTCATTAATGTTTTTCACCTGAGATTATCTTGTATAAGCTACTATTTCTCATCAATGTCTTTCACCTCAGAATATCTTGCATAAGTTACTCCTTTTCATAAATGTTTTTCCCCTATGAATATCTTTTATGAGCTACTCCTTCTCATCAATGTTTTTCACCTGAGAATATCTTGTATCAGCTACTACTTCTCATCAATGTTTTTCACGTGAAAAAATCTTGTATAAGCTACTCCTTCTCATCAATCTTTTTCACATGAGAATATCTTGTATAAGCTACTCCTTCTCATCAATGTTTTTCACCTGAGAATATTTTGTATAAGCTACTATTCTCATCAATGTTTTTAACCTACGATTATCTTGTATAAGCTACTCTTTCTCATCAATGTTTTTCACTTAAGAATATCTTGTATAAGATACTCCTTCTCATCAATATTTTTCACCTGAGAATATCTTGTATAAGCTACTCCTTCTCATCAAAGAATTTTACCTGAGAATGTCTGCATAAGCTATTACTTCTCATCAATCTTTTTCACCTAAGGATATCTTGTGTAAGATACTTATTTTCATCTATGTTTTTTCACCTGTAAGTATATTGTAAAAGCTACTCCTTCTCATCAATTTTTTTCACCTCAGAATTTTTTGTATAAGCTACTCCTTCTAATCAATGTTTTTCACCTTAGAATAGCTTGTATAAGCTACTCCTTCTCATCAATGTTTTTCACCTGAGAATATCTTGTATAAGCTACTCCTTCTAATAAATGTTTTTCACCTTAGAATATATTGTATAAGCTACTCCTTCTCATCAATGTTTTTCACCTGAGAATATCTTGTATCAGCTACTCCATCTAATTAATGTTTTTCACCTGAGAATATCTTTTATAAGCTACTCCTTCTCATCAATGTTTTTCACCTAAGAATATCTTGTATAAGCTACTCCTTCTCATTAATGTTTTTCCCCTGAGAATATATTGTGTAAGCTACTCCTTCTCATCGCTATTTCTCACCTAAGTATATCTTGTATAAGTTTCTCCTTCTCATTAGTGTTTTTCACCTGAGAATATCTTGTATAACCTACTCCTTCTCATTAATGTTTTTCACCTTAGAATATCTTGTATAAGTTATTCCTTCTCATCAATGTTTTTCACCAGAGAATATATAGTATAAGCTACTCCTTCTCATCAATGGTTTTCACCTCATAATATCTTGTATAAGCTACTCCTTCCCATCAAGGTTTTTCGCATATGAATATCTTGTATAAGCTACTCCTTCTCATAAAACTTTTTTACCTGAGAATATATTGTATAAGCTACTCCATCTCATTAATGTTTTCCACCTGAAAATATCTTCTATAAGCTACTCCTTCTCATCAATGTTTTTCACCAGAGAATATCTTGTATAAGCTATTCTTTCTCATAAAAAATTTTCACCTGAGAATATCTTGTATTAGCTAATCCTTCTCATCAATATTTTTCACCTCAGGATATCTTGTATAAGCTACTCCTTCTAATCCATGTTTTTCACCTTAGAATATCTTGTATAAGCTACTACTTCTCATCAATGTTTTTCACCTAAGATTATTTTGTATAAGCTACTCCTTCTCTTTAATGTTTTTCACATGAGAATATCTTGTATAAGCTACTCCTTCTCACCAATAATTTTCACTTGAGTATATCTTGTATAAGCTACTCCTTCTCATCAATTATTTTCACCTCAAGATATCTTGTATAATCTACTCCTTCTCATCAAAAAAATTTACCTGAGAATATCTTGTATAAGTTACTCCTTCTCATCAATGTTTTTCACCTAAGGATATCTTGTGTAAGCTACTCCTTTTCATCCATGTTTTTTCACCTCTGAGTATCTTGTATAAGCTACTCCTTCTCATCAATCTTTTTCACGTGATAATATCTCGTATAAGCTACTCCTTCTCATCAATGTTTTTCACCTGAGAATATCTTATATAAGCTACTCCTTCTTATTAATGTTTTTCACCTGAGATTATCTTGTATAAGCTACTCCATCTCATCAATGTCTTTCACCTGAGAATATCTTGCATAAGCTACTCCTTTTCATAAATGTTTTTCACCTATGAATATCTTTTATGAGCTACTCCTTCTCATCAATGTTTTTCGCCTGAGAATATCTTGTATCAGCTACTACTTCTCATCAATGTTTTTCCCGTGAAAAAATCTTGTATAAGCTACTCCTTCTCATCAATATTTTTCACATGAGACTATCCTGTAAAAGCTACTCCTTCTCATCAATGTTTTTTACGTGAGAATATCTTGTATAAGCTACTCCTTCTCATTAATGTTTTTCCCCTGAGAATATCTTGTGTAAGCTACTCCTTCTTATCGCTATTTCTCACCTAAGTATATCTTTTATAAGTTTCTCCTTCTCATTAGTGTTTTTCACTTGATAATATCTTGTATAACCTACTGCTTCTCATTAATGTTTTTCACCTTAGAATATTTTGTATAAGCTATTCCTTTTCATCAATGTTTTTCACCGGAGAATATATAGTATAAGCTACTCCTTCTCATCAATGTTTTTCACCTCATAATATCTTGTATAAGCTACTCCTTCCCATCAATGTTTTTCACATATGAATATCTTGAATAAGCTACTCCTTCTCATTAAACTTTTTTACCTGAGAATATATTGTATAAGCTACTCCATCTCATTAATGTTTTCCACCTGAAAATATCTTCTATAAGCTACTCCTTCCCATCAATGTTTTTCACCAGAGAATATCTTGTATAAGCTACTCTTTCTCATAAAAAATTTTCACCTGAGAATATCTTGTATTAGCTAATCCTTCTCATCAATATTTTTCACCACAGGATATCTTGTATAAGCTACTCCTTCTAATCCATGTTTTTCACCTTAGAATATCTTGTATAAGCTACTACTTCTCATCAATGTTTTTCACCTAAGATTATTTTGTATAAGCTACTCCTTCTCATCAATGTTTTTCACTTGAGAATATCTTGTATAAGCTACTCCTTCTCATCAATATTTTTCACTTGAGTATATCTTGTATAAGCTACTCCTTCTCATCAATTTTTTTCACCTCAGGATATCTTGTATAAGCTACTCTTTCTCATCAAAAAATTTCAACTGAGAATATCTTGTATAAGTTACTCCTTCTCATCAATGTTTTTCACCTAAGGATATCTTGTGTAAGTTACTCCTTTTCATCCATGTTTTTTCACCTCTGAGTATCTTGTATAAGCTACTCCTTCTCATCAATCTTTTTCACGTGATAATATCTCGTATAAGCTACTCCTTCTCATCAATGTTTTTCACCTGAGAATATCTTATATAAGCTACTCCTTCTCATTAATGTTTTTCACCTCAGGATATCTTGTATAAGCTACTACTTCTAATCCACGTTTTTCACCTTAGAATATCTTGTATGAGCTACTACTTCTCATCAATGTTTTTCACCTATGATTATCTTGTATTAGCTACTCCTTCTCATCAATGTTTTTCACCTTAGAATATCTTGCATAAGCTACTCCTTTTCATAAATGTTTTTCACCTATTAATATCTTTTATGAGCTACTCCTTCTCATCAATGTTTTTCACCTGAGAATATCTTGTATCAACTACTCCTTCTCATCAATGTTTTTCACGTGAGAAAATCTTGTATAAGATACTCCTTCTATTCAATCTTTTTCACATGAGAATATCTTGTATAAGCTACTCCTTCTCATCAATGTTTTTCACCTGAAAATATCCTGTATAAGCTACTCCTTGCCATCACATTTTCCCACCTAAGAATATCTTGTATAAGTTACACCTTCTTATAAATCTTTCTCATCTAAGAATATCTTGTATAAGCTATTCCATCTCATCAATGTTTTTCACCTCAGAATATCTTTTATAAGCTACTCCTTCTCATCAATATTTTCACCTAAGAATATCTTGTATAAGATACTCCTTCTCATACATCTTTTTCACCTGAGAATACATTTTATAAGCAACTCCTTCTCATCAATGATTTTCACCTGAGAATATCTTGAATAAGCTACTCCTTCTAATTAATGTTTTTCACTTGAGAATTTCTTGTATAAGCTACTCCTTCTCATCAAAACTTTTCACCTCAGTATATTTTGTATAAGCTACAACTTCTCATCAATGTTTTTAACCTAAGATTATCTTGTATAAGCTACTCTTCTCATCAATGTTTTTCACTTGAGAATATCTTGTATAAGATACTCCTCATCAATATTTTTCACCTCAGAATATCTTTTATAAGCTACTCCTTCTCATCAAAAAATTTCACCTGAGAATATCTTGTATAAGTTACTCCTTCTCATCAATGTTTTTCACCTAAGGATATCTTGTGTAAGCTACTCCTTTTCATCCATGTTTTTTCACCTGTGATTATCTTGTATAAGCTACTCCTTCTCATCAATCTTTTTCACGTGATAATATCTCGTATAAGCTACTCCTTCTCATCAATGTTTTTCACCTGAGAATATCTTATATAAGCTACTCCTTCTCATTAATGTTTTTCACCTGAGATTATCTTGTATAAGCTACTATTTCTCATCAATGTCTTTCACCTGAGAATATATTGCATAAGTTACTCCTTTTCATAAATGTTTTTCCCCTATGAATATCTTTTATGAGCTACTCCTTCTCATCAATGTTTTTCACCTGAGAATATCTTGTATCAGCTACTACTTCTCATCAATGTTTTTCACGTGAAAAAATCTTGTATAAGCTACTCCTTCTCATCAATCTTTTTCACATGAGAATATCTTGTATAAGCTACTCCTTCTCATCAATGTTTTTCACCTGAGAATATTTTGTATAAGCTACTACTTCTCATCAATGTTTTTGACCTACGATTATCTTGTATAAGCTACTCTTTCTCATCAATGTTTTTCACTTAAGAATATCTTGTATAAGATACTCCTTCTCATCAATATTTTTCACCTGAGAATATCTTGTATAAGCTACTCCTTCTCATCAAAGAATTTTACCTGAGAATGTCTGCATAAGCTATTACTTCTCATCAATCTTTTTCACCTAAGGATATCTTGTGTAAGATACTTATTTTCATCTATGTTTTTTCACCTGTGAGTATATTGTAAAAGCTACTCCTTCTCATCAATTTTTTTCACCTCAGAATTTTTTGTATAAGCTACTCCTTCTAATCAATGTTTTTCACCTTAGAATAGCTTGTATAAGCTACTCCTTCTCATCAATGTTTTTCACCTGAGAATATCTTGTATAAGCTACTCCTTCTAATAAATGTTTTTCACCTTAGAATATATTGTATAAGCTACTCCTTCTCATCAATGTTTTTCACCTGAGAATATCTTGTATCAGCTACTCCATCAAATTAATGTTTTTCACCTGAGAATATCTTTTATAAGCTACTCCTTCTCATCAATGTTTTTCACCTAAGAATATCTTGTATAAGCTACTCCTTCTCATTAATGTTTTTCCCCTGAGAATATATTGTGTAAGCTACTCCTTCTCATCGCTATTTCTCACCTAAGTATATCTTGTATAAGTTTCTCCTTCTCATTAGTGTTTTTCACCTGAGAATATCTTGTATAACCTACTCCTTCTCATTAATGTTTTTCACCTTAGAATATCTTTTATAAGTTATTCCTTCTCATCAATGTTTTTCACCAGAGAATATATAGTATAAGCTACTCCTTCTCATCAATGGTTTTCACCTCATAATATCTTGTATAAGCTACTCCTTCCCATCAAGGTTTTTCACATATGAATATCTTGTATAAGCTACTCCTTCTCATAAAACTTTTTTACCTGAGAATATATTGTATAAGCTACTCCATCTCATTAATGTTTTCCACCTGAAAATATCTTCTATAAGCTACTCCTTCTCATCAATGTTTTTCACCAGAGAATATCTTGTATAAGCTATTCTTTCTCATAAAAAATTTTCACCTGAGAATATCTTGTATTAGCTAATCCTTCTCATCAATATTTTTCACCTCAGGATATCTTGTATAAGCTACTCCTTCTAATCCATGTTTTTCACCTTAGAATATCTTGTATAAGCTACTACTTCTCATCAATGTTTTTCACCTAAGATTATTTTGTATAAGCTACTCCTTCTCACCAATATTTTTCACTTGAGTATATCTTGTATAAGCTACTCCTTCTCATCAATTATTTTCACCTCAGGATATCTTGTATAATCTACTCCTTCTCATCAAAAAAATTTACCTGAGAATATCTTGTATACGTTACTCCTTCTCATCAATGTTTTTCACCTAAGGATATCTTGTGTAAGCTACTCCTTTTCATCCATGTTTTTTCACCTCTGAGTATCTTGTATAAGCTACTCCTTCTCGTCAATCTTTTTCACGTGATAATATCTCGTATAAGCTACTCCTTCTCATCAATGTTTTTCACCTGAGAATATCTTATATAAGCTACTCCTTCTTATTAATGTTTTTCACCTGAGATTATCTTATATAAGCTACTCCATCTCATCAATGTCTTTCACCTGAGAATATCTTGCATAAGCTACTCCTTTTCATAAATGTTTTTCACCTATGAATATCTTTTATGAGCTACTCCTTCTCATCAATGTTTTTCGCCTGAGAATATCTTGTATCAGCTACTACTTCTCATCAATGTTTTTCCCGTGAAAAAATCTTGTATAAGCTACTCCTTCTCATCAATATTTTTCACATGAGACTATCCTGTAAAAGCTACTCCTTCTCATCAATGTTTTTTACGTGAGAATATCTTGTATAAGCTACTCCTTCTCATTAATGTTTTTCCCCTGAGAATATCTTGTGTAAGCTACTCCTTCTTATCGCTATTTCTCACCTAAGTATATCTTTTATAAGTTTCTCCTTCTCATTAGTGTTTTTCACTTGATAATATCTTGTATAACCTACTGCTTCTCATTAATGTTTTTCACCTTAGAATATTTTGTATAAGCTATTCCTTCTCATCAAAGTTTTTCACCGGAGAATATATAGTATAAGCTACTCCTTCTCATCAATGTTTTTCACCTCATAATATCTTGTATAAGCTACTCCTTCCCATCAATGTTTTTCACATATGAATATCTTGAATAAGCTACTCCTTCTCATTAAACTTTTTTACCTGAGAATATATTGTATAAGCTACTCCATCTCATTAATGTTTTCCACCTGAAAATATCGTCTATAAGCTACTCCTTCCCATCAATGTTTTTCACCAGAGAATATCTTGTATAAGCTACTCTTTCTCATAAAAAATTTTCACCTGAGAATATCTTGTATTAGCTAATCCTTCTCATCAATATTTTTCACCACAGGATATCTTGTATAAGCTACTCCTTCTAATCCATGTTTTTCACCTTAGAATATCTTGTATAAGCTACTACTTCTCATCAATGTTTTTCACCTAAGATTATTTTGTATAAGCTACTCCTTCTCATCAATGTTTTTCACTTGAGAATATCTTGTATAAGCTACTCCTTCTCATCAATATTTTTCACTTGAGTATATCTTGTATAAGCTACTCCTTCTCATCAATTTTTTTCACCTCAGGATATCTTGTATAAGCTACTCTTTCTCATCAAAAAATTTCAACTGAGAATATCTTGTATAAGTTACTCCTTCTCATCAATGTTTTTCACCTAAGGATATCTTGTGTAAGTTACTCCTTTTCATCCATGTTTTTTCACCTCTGAGTATCTTGTATAAGCTACTCCTTCTCATCAATCTTTTTCACGTGATAATATCTCGTATAAGCTACTCCTTCTCATCAATGTTTTTCACCTGAGAATATCTTATATAAGCTACTCCTTCTCATTAATGTTTTTCACCTGAGATTATCTTGTATAAGCTACTCCTTCTCATCAATGTCTTTCACCTGAGAATATCTTGCATAAGCTACTCCTATCTTTTATGAGCTACTCCTTCTCATCAATGTTTTTCGCCTGAGAATATCTTGTATCAGCTACTACTTCTCATCAATGTTTTTCCCGTGAAAAAAGCTTGTACAAGCTACTCCTTCTCATCAATATTTTTCACATGAGACTATGTTGTAAAAGCTACTCCTTCTCATCAATGTTTTTTACCTGAGAATATCTTGTATAAGCTACTCCTTCTCATTAATGTTTTTCCCCTGAGAATATCTTGTGTAAGCTACTCCTTCTCATCGCTATTTCTCACCTAAGTATATCTCGTATAAGTTTCTCCTTCTCATTAGTGTTTTTCACCTGAGAATATCTTGTATAACCTACTGCTTCTCATTAATGTTTTTCACCTTAGAATATTTTGTATAAGCTATTCCTTCTCATCAATGTTTTTCACCGGAGAATATATAGTATAAGCTACTCCTTCTCATCAATTTTTTTCACCTCATAATATCTTGTATAAGCTACTCCTTCCCATCAATGTTTTTCACATATGAATATCTTGTATAAGCTACTCCTTCTCATAAAACTTTTTTACCTGAGAATATATTGTATAAGCTACTCCATCTCATTAATGTTTTCCACCTGAAAATATCTTCTATAAGCTACTACTTCCCATCAATGTTTTTCACCAGAGAATATCTTGTATAAGCTACTCTTTCTCATAAAACATTTTCACGTAAAAATATCTTGTATTAGCTAATCCTTCTCATTTATGTTTTTCACCTCACGATATCTTGTATAAGCTACTCCTTCTAATCCATGTTTTTCACGTTAGAATATCTTGTATAAGCTACTACTTCTCATCAATGTTTTTCACCTGAGAATATCTTGTATCAGCTACTACTTCTCATCAATGTTTTTCCCGTGAAAAAATCTTGTATAAGCTACTCCTTCTCATCAATATTTTTCACATGAGAATATCTTGTATAAGCTACTCCTTCTCATCAATGTTTTTTACCTAAGAATATCTTGTATAAGCTACTCCTTCTCATTAATGTTTTTCCCCTGAGAATATCTTGTGTAAGCTACTCCTTCTCATCGCTATTTCTCACCTAAGTATATCTTGTATAAGTTTCTCCTTCTCATTAGTGTTTTTCACCTGAGAATATCTTGTATAACCTACTGCTTCTCATTAATGTTTTTCACCTTAGAATATCTTGTATAAGCTATTCCTTCTCATCAATGTTTTTCACCGGAAAATATATAGTATAAGCTACTCCTTCTCATCAATGTTTTTCACTTGAGAATATCTTGTATAAGCTACTCCTTCTCATCAATATTTTTCACTTGAGTATATCTTGTATAAGCTACTCCTTCTCATCAATTTTTTTCACCTCAGGATATCTTGCATAAGCTACTCCTTGTCATCAAAAAATTTCACCTGAGAATATCTTGTATAAGTTACTCCTTCTCATCAATGTTTTTCACCTAAGGATATATTGTGTAAGTTACTCCTTTTCATCCATGTTTTTTCACCTCTGAGTATCTTGTATAAGATACTCCTTCTCATCAATCTTTTTCACGTGATAATATCTCGTATAAGCTACTCCTTCTCATCAATGTCTTTCACATGAGAATATCTTATATAAGCTACTCCTTCTCATTAATGTTTTTCACCTGAGATTATCTTGTATAAGCTACTCCTTCTCATCAATGTCTTTCACCTGAGAATATCTTGCATATGCTACTCCTTTTCATAAATGTTTTTCACCTATGAATATCTTTTATGAGCTACTCCTTCTCATCAATGTTTTTCGCCTGAGAATATCTTGTATCAGCTACTACTTCTCATCAATGTTTTTCCTATGAAAAAATCTTGTATAAGCTACTCCTTCTCATCAATCTTTTTCACATGAGACTATCTTGTATAAGCTACTCCTTCTCATCAATGTTTTTTACCTGAGAATATCTTGTATAAGCTACTCCTTCTCATTAATGTTTTTCCACAGAGAATATCTTGTGTAAGCTACTCATTCTCATCGCTATTTCTCATCTAAGTATATCTTGTATAAGTTTCTCCTTCTCATTAGTGTTTTTCACCTGAGAATATCTTGTATAACCTACTGCTTCTCATTAATGTTTTTCACCTTAGAATATCTTGTATAAGCTATTCCTTCTCATCAATGTTTTTCACCAGAGAATATTTAGTATAAGCTACTCCTTCTCATCAATGTTTTTCACCTCATAATATCTTGTATAAGCTACTCCTTCCCATCAATGTTTTTCACATATGAATATCTTGTATAAGCTACTCCTTCTCATAAAACTTTTTTACCTGAGAATATATTGTATAAGCTACTCCATCTAATTAATGTTTTCCACCTGAAAATATCTTCTATAAGCTACTCCTTCCCATCAATGTTTTTCACCAGAGAATATCTTATATAAGCTACTCTTTCTCATAAAAAATTTTCACCAGAGAATATCTTGTATTAGCTAATCCTTCTCATCAATGTTTTTCACCTCACGATATCTTGTATAAGCTACTCCTTCTAATCCATGTTTTTCACCTTAGAATATCTTGTATAAGCTACTACTTCTCATCAATGTTTTTTACCTAAGTTTATCTTGTATAAGCTACTCCTTCTCATCAATGTTTTTCACTTGAGAATATCTTGTTTAAGCTACTCCTTCTCATCAATATTTTTCACTTGAGTATATTTTGTATAAGCTACTCCTTCTCATCAATTTTTTTCACCTCAGGATATCTTGTATAAGCTACTCCTTCTCATCAAAAAATTTCACCTGAGAATATCTTGTATAAGTTACTCCTTCTCATCAATGTTTTTCACCTAAGCATATCTTGTGTAAGCTACTCCTTTTCATCCATGTTTTTTCACCTCTGAGTATCTTGTATAAGCTACTCCTTCTCATCAATCTTTTTCACGTGATAATATCTCGTATAAGCTACTCCTTCTCATCAATGTTTTTCACCTGAGAATATCTTATATAAGCTACTCCTTCTCATTAATGTTTCATCTGAGATTATCTTGTATAAGCTACTCCTTCTCATCAATGTCTTTCACCTGAGAATATCTTGCATAAGCTACTCCTTTTCATAAATGTTTTTCACCTATGAATATCTTTTATGAGCTACTCCTTCTCATCAATGTTTTTCGACTGAGAATATCTTGTATCAGCTACTACTTCTCATCAATGTTTTTCCCGTGAAAAAATCTTGTATAAGCTACTCCTTCTCATCAATATTTTTCACATGAGACTATCTTGTATAAGCTACTCCTTCTCATCAATGTTTTTTACCTGAGAATATCTTGTATAAGCTACTCCTTCTCATTAATGTTTTTCCACAGAGAATATCTTGTGTAAGCTACTCATTCTCATCGCTATTTCTCATCTAAGTATATCTTGTATAAGTTTCTCCTTCTCATTAGTGTTTTTCACCTGAGAATATCTTGCATAACCTACTGCTTCTCATTAATGTTTTTCACCTTAGAATATCTTGTATAAGCTATTCCTTCTCATCAATGTTTTTCACCAGAGAATATATAGTATAAGCTACTCCTTCTCATCAATGTTTTTCACCTCATAATATCTTGTATAAGCTACTCCTTCCCATCAATGTTTTTCACATATGAATATCTTGTATAAGCTACTCCTTCTCATAAAACTTTTTTACCTGAGAATATATTGTATAAGCTACTCCATCTAATTAATGTTTTCCACCTGAAAATATCTTCTATAAGCTACTCCTTCCCATCAATGTTTTTCACCAGAGAATATCTTATATAAGCTACTCTTTCTCATAAAAAATTTTCACCTGAGAATATCTTGTATTAGCTAATCCTTCTCATCAATGTTTTTCACCTCATGATATCTTGTATAAGCTACTCCTTCTAATCCATGTTTTTCACCTTAGAATATCTTGTATAAGCTACTACTTCTCATCAATGTTTTTTACCTAAGTTTATCTTGTATAAGCTACTCCTTCTCATCAATGTTTTTCACTTGAGAATATCTTGTTTAAGCTACTCCTTCTCATCAATATTTTTCACTTGAGTATATTTTGTATAAGCTACTCCTTCTCATCAATTTTTTTCACCTCAGGATATCTTGTATAAGCTACTCCTTCTCATCAAAAAATTTCACCTGAGAATATCTTGTATAAGTTACTCCTTCTCATCAATGTTTTTCACCTAAGCATATCTTGTGTAAGCTACTCCTTTTCATCCATGTTTTTTCACCTCTGAGTATCTTGTATAAGCTACTCCTTCTCATCAATCTTTTTCACGTGATAATATCTCGTATAAGCTACTCCTTCTCATCAATGTTTTTCACCTGAGAATATCTTATATAAGCTACTCCTTCTCATTAATGTTTCATCTGAGATTATCTTGTATAAGCTACTCCTTCTCATCAATGTCTTTCACCTGAGAATATCTTGCATAAGCTACTCCTTTTCATAAATGTTTTTCACCTATGAATATCTTTTATGAGCTACTCCTTCTCATCAATGTTTTTCGACTGAGAATATCTTGTATCAGCTACTACTTCTCATCAATGTTTTTCCCGTGAAAAAATCTTGTATAAGCTACTCCTTCTCATCAATATTTTTCACATGAGAATATCTTGTATAAGCTACTCCTTCTCATCAATGTTTTTTACCTAAGAATATCTTGTATAAGCTACTCCTTCTCATTAATGTTTTTCCCCTGAGAATATCTTGTGTAAGCTACTCCTTCTCATCGCTATTTCTCACCTAAGTATATCTTGTATAAGTTTCTCCTTCTCATTAGTGTTTTTCACCTGAGAATATCTTGTATAACCTACTGCTTCTCATTAATGTTTTTCACCTTAGAATATCTTGTATAAGCTATTCCTTCTCATCAATGTTTTTCACCGGAAAATATATAGTATAAGCTACTCCTTCTCATCAATGTTTTTCACCTCATAATATCTTGTATAAGCTACTCCTTACCATCAATGTTTTTCACATATGAATATCTTGTATAAGCTACTCCTTCTAATAAAACTTTTTTACCTGAGAATATATTGTATAAGCTACTCCATCTCATTGATGTTTTCCACCTGAAAATATCTTCTATAAGCTACTCCTTCCCATCAATGTTTTTCACCAGAGAATATCTTGTATAAGCTAATCCTTCTCATCAATGTTTTTCACCTCACGATATCTTGTGTAAGCTACTCCTTCTAATCCATGTTTTTCACCTTAGAATATCTTGTATTAGCTACTCCTTCAAATCCATGTTTTTCACCTTAGAATATCTTGTATAAGCTACTACTTCTCATCAATGTTTTTCACCTAAGATTATCTTGTACAAGCTACTCCTTCTCATCAATGTTTTTCACTTGAGAATATCTTGTAGAAGCTACTCCTTCTCATCAATATTTTTCACTTGAGTATATCTTGTATAAGCTACTCCTTCTCATCAATGTTTTTCACCTCAGGATATCTTGTATAAGCTACTCCTTCTCATCAAAAAATTTCACTTGAGATATCTTGTATAAGTTACTCCTTTTCATCAATCTTTTACACCTAAGGATATCTTGTGTAAGCTACTCCTTTTCTTCCATGTTTTTTCACCTGTGAGTATCTTTCATAAGCTAATCCTTCTCATCCATGTTTTTCACCTCACGATATCTTGTATAAGCTACTCCTTCTCATCAATGTTTTTAACATGAGAATATCTTGTATAAGCTACTCCTTCTCATCACATTTTTCCACCTGAGAAAATCTTGTATAATTTACACCTTCTTATAAATCTTTTTCACCTAAGAATATCTTGTATAAGCTATTCCATCTCATCAATGTTTTTCACTTGAGAATATCTTTTATAAGCTACTCTTTCTCATCAACATTTTCACCTAAGAATATCTTGTATAAGAAACTCCTTCTCATACATCTTTTTCACCTGAGAATACATTGTATAAGCAACTCCTTCTCAACAGTGTTTTTCACCAGAGAATATCTTGAATAAGTTACTCCTTCTAATCAATGTTTTTCACTTGAGAATTTCTTGTATAAGCTACTCCTTCTCATCAAAACTTTTCACCTCAGAATATTTTGTATAAGCTACTACTTCTCATTAATGTTTTTAACCTACGATTATCTTGTATAAGCTACTCTTTCTCATCAATGTTTTTCTTATCAAAAAATTTCACCTAAGTATAATATCATCAATGTTTTTCACCTAAGGATATCTTGTGTAAGCTACTCCTCATCCATGTTTTTTCACCTGTGAGTATATTGTATAACCTACTCCTTCTCATCAATTTTTTTCACCTGAGAATATCTTGTATAAGCTACTCCTTCTAATCAATGTTTTTCACCTTAGAATAGCTTGTATAAGCTACTACTTCTCATTAATGTTTTTCACCTGAGAATATCTTGTATAAGCTACTCCTTCTAATCAATGTTTTTCACCTTAGAATATATTGTATAAGCTACTCCTTCTCATCAATGTTTTTCACCTGAGAATATCTTGTATCAGCTACTCCATCTCATTTATGTTTATCATCTGAATATCTTTTATAAGCTACTCCTTCTCATCAATGTTTTTCACCCTTGTATAAGCTACTCCTTTTTCACCTTAGAATATATTGTATAAGCTACTCCTCTCATCAATGTTTTTGAGAATATATCAGCTACTCCTTTCTGAGAATATCTTTTATCTAGCTATCAATGTTTTTCACCTGAGAATATCTTGTATAAGTTTCTCCTTCTCATTAGTGTTTTTCACCTGAGAATATCTTGTATAACCTACTCCTTCTCATCAATGTTTTTCACCTTATAATATCTTGTATAAGCTACTCCTTCCCATCAATGTTTTTCACATATGAATATCTTGTATAAGCTACTCCTTCTAATAAAACTTTTTTACCTGAGAATATATTGTATAAGCTACTCCATCTCATTTATGTTTTCCACTTGAAAATATCTTCTATAAGCTACTCCTTCTCATCAATGTTTTCACCAGAGAATATCTTGTATAAGCTACTCTTTCTCATAAAAAATTTTCACCTGAGAATATCTTGTATTAGCTAATCCTTCTCATAATGTTTTTCACCTCAGGATATCTTGTATAAGCTACTCCTTCTAATCCATGTTTTTCACCTTAGAATATCTTGTATAAGCTACTACTTCTCATCAATGTTTTTCACCTAAGATTATATTGTATAAGCTACTCCTTCTCATCAATGTTTTTCACTTGAGAATATCTTGTATAAACTGCTCCTTCTCATCAATATTTTTCACTTGAGTATATCTTGTATAAGCAACTCCTTCTCATCAATATTTTTCACGTGAGAATATTTGTATAAGCGACTCCTTCTCATCAATGTTTTTCACTTGGGAATATCTTATATAAGCTACTCCTTCTTATTAATATTTTTCACCTGAGATTATCTTGTATAAGCTACTCCTTCTCATCAATGTTTTTCACCTAGGAATATCTTTTATAAGCTACTCCTTCTCATCAAATTTTTCCATCTGAGAATATCTTGTATAAGTTACACCTTCTTATAAATATTTTCACCTAAGAACATCTTGTATAAGCTATTCCATCTCATCAATGTTTTTCACCTGAAAATATCTTTTATAAGCCACTCCTTTTCATCAATGTTTACCACCTGAGAATATATTGTGTAAGCTACTCCTTCTCATCGCTATTTCTCACCTAAGTATATATTGTATAAGCTTCTCCTTCTTATTAGAGTTTTTCACCTGAGAATATCTTGTATAACCTACTCCTTCTCATCAATGTTTTGCACCTTAGAATATCTTCTATAAGCTATTCCTTCTCATCAATGTTTTTTACCGGAGAATATATAGTATAAGCTACTCATTCTCATCAATGTTTTTCACCTCATAATATCTTGTCTAAGCTACTCCTTCCTATCAATATTTTTCACATATGAATATCTTGTATAAGCTACTCCTTCTCATAAAACTTTTTTACTTTAGAATATATTATATAAGCTACACTTTCTCATTAATGTTTTCCACCTGAAAATATCTTCTATAAGCTACTCCTTCTCATCAACGTTTTTCACCAGAGAATATCTTGTATAAGCTACTCCTTCTCATAAAAAGTTTTCACCTGAGAATATCTTGTATAAGATAATCCTTCTCATGAATGTTTTTCACCTCAGGATATCTTGTATAAGCTACTCCTTCTAATCCATGTTTTTCACCTTAGAATATCTTGTATAAGCTACTACTTCTCATCAATGTTTTTCAGCTAAGATTATCTTGTATAAACTACTCCCTCTCATCAATGTTTTCCACTTGAGAATATCTTGTATAAGCTACTCCTTCTCATCAACATTTTCACTTGAGTATGTCTTGTATAAGCTACTCCTTTTCATCAATCTTTTTCACGTGAGAATATCTTGTATAAGCTACTCCTTCTCATCAATGTTTTTCACCTGAGATTATCTTATATAAGCTATTCCTTCTCATTAATGTTTTTCACTTGATATTATCATGTATAAGCTATTCCTTCTCATCAATTTTTTTCACCTGAGAATATCTTTTATAAGCTACTCCTTCTCATCAATATTTTCACCTAAGCATATTTTGTATAAGATACTCCTTCTCATACATCTTTTCCACCTGAGAATACATTGTATAAGCAACTCCTTCTCATTAGTGTTTTTCACTTGAGAATATTTTGAATAAGCTACTCCTTCTAATCAATGTTTTTCACTTGAGAATTTCTTGTATAAACTACTCCTTCTCATCAAAACTTTTCACCTCAGAATATTTTGTATAAGCTACTACTTCTCTTCAATGTTTTTAACCTAAGATTATCTTGTATAAGCTACTCTTTCTCATGAATGTTTTTCACTTGAGAATATCTTGTAGAAGATACTCCTTCTTTTAAATATTTTCACATAAGAATATCTTGTATAAGCTACTCCTTCTCATCAAAAAATATCACTTGAGAATATCTTGTATAAGCTACTCTTTCTCATCAATGTTTTTCACCTAAGTATATCTTGTCTAAACTC
Organism: Solanum sitiens; assembly: GCA_016801875.1. Lineage (NCBI taxonomy): Eukaryota > Viridiplantae > Streptophyta > Magnoliopsida > Solanales > Solanaceae > Solanum > Solanum sitiens. The sequence goes on along the minus strand of JABWTJ010000556.1, from coordinate 657,072 downwards.
CTCCTTTTCATCCATGTTTTTTCACCTGTGAGTATCTTGTATAAGCTACTCCTTCTCATTAATGTTTTTCACCTGAGAATATCTTGTATAAGCTACTCATTCTAATCAATGTTTTTCATTTTAGAATATCTTGTATAAGCTACTCCTTCTAATCAATGTTTTACACCTTAGAATATCTTGTATAAGCTACTCCTTCTCATCAATCTTTTTCACATGAGAATATCTTGTATAAGCTACTGCTTCTCATCAATGTTTTTCACCTGAGAATATCTTGTATAAGCTACTCCTTCTCATCACATTTTTCCACCTGAGAATATCTTGTATAAGTTACACTTTGTTATAAATCTTTTTCACCCAAGAATATCTTGTATAAGCTATTCCATCTCATCAATGTTTTTCACATGAGAATATCTTTTATAAGCTACTCTTTCTCATCAATATTTTCACCTAAGAATATATTGTATAAGAAACTCCTTCTCATACACCTTTTTCACCTGAGAATACATTGTATAAGCAACTCCTTCTCATCAGTGTTTTTCACCTGAGAATATCTTGAATAAGCTACTCCTTCTAATCAATGTTTTTCACTTGAGAATTTCTTGTATAAGCTACTCCTTCTCATCAAAACTTTTCACATCAGAATATTTTGTATAAGCTACTACTTCTCATCAATGTTTTTAACCCACGATTATCTTGTATAAGCTACTCTTTCTCATCAATGTTTTTCACTTAAGAATATCTTGTATAAGATACTCCTTCTCATCAACATTTTTCACCTAAGAATATCTTGTATAAGCTACTCCTTCTCATCAAATAATTTCACCTGAGAATATCTTGTATAAGCTACTCCTTCTCATCAATGTTTTTCACCTAAGGATATCTTGTGTAAGCTACTCCTTTTCATCCATGTTTTTTCACGTGTGAGTATATTGTATAAGCTACTCCTTCTCATCAATTTTTTTCACCTGAGAATATCTTGTATAAGCTACTCCTTCTAATCAATGTTTTTTCGCCTTAGAATAGCTTGTATAAGCTACTCCTTCTCATCAATGTTTTTGTCACGACCGGAATCAAGACCCCAGACGAGAACGGCGTCGTTGAGCTCTCAGAAGTTGCAGACAAGCCTACTTACGTCATTCTTACTTTACATAGGTTAATTTTAGCAGAAAATTTGAAACTTTTTGTTTCCTAACATACTTACAAAAACATTCTCATTAGTACGTAATTGTTCACCATCCACCATCTAACATTAAGAGATAAGCAACTGAAAGAAATAGTTCAATTCTTATAAAGCGTATAATTGCCAAAATGGCACCAATACATAATCTGAATAAAAACAGGAAAGAAACGCTGGTGGAACATACTCCACTAGCTCAACTCTAAAACTAAGCTAGAATATAAAACAGTAGCATCCTCGAAGACATGAGGACCTACCAAAATCGGATGAATGCTGGACGTCCGGATAACTGCAACGATGATCCTGTAGCTCTATCGTCCACCTGTGCCTGCACGTAAAATAGTAGAGTTTGTATAGGGTTAGTACACACTTGTACTAAGTATGGGTATATGCAAGCACACACCAAGGACATGCATTAGAAAGAATAGCTCTTTCCTAACAACATGATTTTTGGAAGTCAAGTCAGTGGACTTGCCAAATTGAGATTTGTAAAGTTTCCAAATTTGGATTAGGAAAGTAATGAGCTTTCCAAATTTGGATTAGGAAAGTCAGTGAGCTTTCCAGATTTGGAATAGGAAAGTTATGACATGAGAATAACATACAGCATCATACTTTTCACATTTGCACACAGCACATAATATTTACACATAGCACATATCATATAGCATACAATACATTTTACATGTAGCACATAACTTCTTTCATATCATTCATTCATATGCCATGAGACCTTGGAATAATGGACTTGACATTTAGACATCCCAGAAATGAGGGCTCAACAGATGGGACCTCAACTAGGGATTCTTCATTAGCAAACACACAGTCTGCTTCGTTCATTCATACGTACTCTATTTCATTTCATTCATAGGCCAGTGTAAACACCAGTTATACCTAAGATGTAGTTTAAGACTTTCATTAGGTTCGTTGTGTAATGACCAAGAATGACCTCATGTCATTACTTGAATCTAACTCACCTTTTGATTATCCTATCCTAACACCTTTGGTATCATTCATTTCATTATGTGCATCATTTGAGGCTGGCCTCATTCATTCATTGGGAACTTTAACTTTAACCGACATAGATCATGTGAGCATCATGAAATCCAGTGTCTCCCCCACACCGAAAAGAGGTGGAATCACCGGCCAAGGTGACCCAAAAACATGCTAGCGTACATGGGAATTTAACCACGCCAGATCCTTATATTGGCAGTATAGGTTCAAAGACTAGGAGATGTAAGGAGACCCATACCCGGCAAGCCGGACAGTCTCATCTCATGAGAGTTACGTGAACCTTCGCCCTTCCCAAAAGAAGGCATCACCGCTCATAGCTAGTCTATCGGTGCTTAGTATAAAGTTCCATTACATTCATCTCATACGTCATGGAAGCTGGCTTCTATTATGAGGACATCATAGCGCATTAGATGATTTCTCATCTCATCATTAGTATTAAGTGTGTTAAGCTCAATACTTTCATTAGAGTGTTCATAGAGACTGGTCTCTTTATTATCTTACACTCTCATAGATGAGTACGTTTTGGTAACATTTACTTAGGCTCATTTGAGATTGCTCTCATATTTCACATTAGCCTCATATCATGTTGTCACCACATTCATAATCATTAGCACCTTTTACATTTCATGGTTATTCACCTCTTATTATGTGAATGTTCATTTCATCATATGCCAATGCACTTGGCCATTTGGTGTGTTTCACACCCTTACTTAACCCTTCTAGGGTTACATTCTTTCATTGTTCATTTCATCATTTTATTGTTCATCTCATCATATGCCAATGCACTTGGCCATTTAGTGTATTTACACTCATACTTAACCCTTCTAGGGTTCATCATTTTATTTCATACATCTTAGGTTCACTTACTTTTGAACGTATGTTAGACTTATGTGCCTATACATACAAGCCAGGGGGCTTAATTCATAGTTCGTTAAGTGATTCTTACATTCCTAAGATTATGTAGTACAAGACTTATGTATCTTGAATATATGCCAAGATCTTGATTTTGATCTACGTAGGTGGCATTATTCTTGGATATTTTGTTCACTGATGACTTATGTATCAATACGGAAGTTTGAGCAAGGAAACCCAAGTCTTGAATCAATTGGATGTCATTTATATTTTTAATTGATTTTATTCTAATATTCATAACATTATGACTCTAAGTTAAATCACAATATTAACATTGAAGGATTAATTTTCTCCTTAGTAATAATCCTAATTTGCCGAAGGGTTGTGGGTTCGAACCCCCACAACCCCTTTTTTTAATTTTTATTAACTTCTCCTTGCCCAATTTTGCCTAAACCAAGAGGTTGTGGGATCAAACCCCCACAACCTCTTTTATTTTATTCTTTAATTAGCCTAAGTAGGGAGGTTGTGGGTTCGAACCCCCACAGCCTCCTTCCTTTTAATTAATTTTTGCTAGGGGCTGTGAGGTGGTGGGTTCGAACCCCCACAGCCCCATATATATTTTTCTTTTTATTTTCTCTAAGTTGAGGGCATTGGCAGTGAGGTCGTGGGATCAATCCCCAATAGCCTCACTTGCTTTATTAACATATTTTCGCCTCCTCTAGTTCCAACCTTGAGGTCGTGGGTTCGATTCCCACGCCTCACATCCTTTTTTTTTCTTTATTCTCCTTCTTCCTTGCTTCCCACGAGTCATGTGTTCGATTCCCCCCCATCCCCATTTTTTTATTAATTCATTTCGTGGGCAGCAGCTAAGGGGTTCGAATCCCCTTAGCCCCAACACATTTTTTTAAAAAAAAATTCCAGCCTCTTGGTCATGTGAGGTCTTGGGTTCGATTCCCCTTGACCTCACCTATTTTAATCACTTTTAAAACTATTACAAAATTTCTAGAACCTGCCCGAAATCAACATCACAAGCTGGAAATTTTGATTAGCTTTTTGCAGCCTATTTTCTCCACTCTTTAACGTTAAAAGTTCATGCATTTGGAGTAGTGTTTAGTGAGTCCTTTAGGTGCATTTTCATGGACATTGATGAGAATGAGTAGCTTATAAAAGATATTCTCAGGTGAAAAACATTGATGAGAATGAGTAGCTTATAAAAGATATTCTCAGGTGAAAAACATTAATGAGATGGAGTAGCTTATACAAGATATTCTCAGGTGAAAAACATTGATGAGAAGGAGTAGCTTATACAAGATATTCTAAGGTGAAACACATTGATTAGAAGGAGTAGCTTATACAAGATATTCTCAGGTGAAAAACATTCATGAGAAGGAGTAGCTTAAACAAGATACTCTCAGGTGAAAAAACATGGATGAAAAGGAGTAGCTTACACAAGATATCCTTAGGTGAAAAATATTGATGAGAAGGAGTAGCTTATACAAGATACTCTCAGGTGAAATTTTTTGATGACAAGGAGTAGCTTATACAAGATATTCTTAGGTGAAAAATAATGATGAGAAGGAGTATCTTATACAAGATGTTCTCAAGTGAAAAACATTGATGAGAAGGAGTAGCTTATACGAGATAATCTTAGGTTAAAAAAAATTGATGAGAAGTAGTAGCTTCTACAAGATATTCTCAGGTGAAAAACATGGATTAGAAGGAGTAACTTATACAAGATATCCTGAGGTGAAAAACATGATGAGAAAGAGTAGCTTATACAAGATATTCTCACGTGAAAATTTTTAATGCGAAGGAGTACCTTATACAAGATATTCTTAGGCAAAAAACATTGATGAGAAGGAGTAGCTTATAGAAGATATTTTCAGGTGGAAAACATTGATGATCAAGAGTAGCTTTTACAAGATATTCTCAGGTGAAAAACATTGATGAGAAGGAGTAGCTTATAAAAGATATTCTCTGGTGAAAATTTTTGATGAGAAGAAGTAGCTTATACAAGATATTCATATGTGAAAAACATTGATGGGAAGGAGTAGCTTATACAAGATATTCTGAGGTGAAAAACATTGATGTGAAGGAGTAGATTATACAAGATATTATCAGGTGAAAATTTATGACAAGGTGTAGCTTATACAACATATTCTGAGGTGAAAAACATTGATGAGAATGAGTAACTTATACAAGATATTTTCAGGTTAAAAACATTGATGAGAAGGAGTGGCTTATACAATATATTCTCAAATGGAAAACATTGATGAGAAGGAGTAGCTTATACAAGATATTCTTAGGTGAAAAACATTGATGAGAAGGAGTAGGTTATACAAGATATTCTCAGGTGAAAAACACTAATGAGAAGGAGTAGCTTATACAAGATATTCTTAGGTAAGATATAGTGATGAGAAGGAGTAGCTTATACAAGATATTCTCAGGTGAAAAACATTGATGAGAAGGAGTAGCTTATACAAGATATTCTCAGTTGAAAAACATTGATGAGAAGGAGTAGCTGATACAAGATATTCTCAGGTGAAAAACATTGATGAGAAGGAGTAGCTTATACAATATATTCTCAGGTGAAAAACATTGATGAGAACAAGTAGCTTATACAAGATATTCTAAGGTGAAAAACATTGATGAGAAGGAGTAGCTTATACAAGATATTCTCAGGAGAATAACATTAATGAGAAGGAGTAGCTTATACAAGATATTCTCAGGTGAAAAACATGGATGAAAAGGAGTAAGTTACACAAGATATCTTTAGGTGAAAAATATTGATGAGAATGAGTAGCTTATACAAGATATTCTCAGGTGAAATTTTTTGATGAGAAGGAGTAGCTTATACAAGATATTCTCAGGTGAAAAATATTGATGAGAAGGAGTAACTTATACAAGATATTCTCAAGTGAAAAACATTGATGAGAAGGAGTAGGTTACACAAGATAATCTTAGGTGAAAAACATTGATGAGAAGTAGTAGCTTATACAAGATATTCTAAGGTGAAAAACATGGATTAGAAGGAGTAGCTTATACAATATATCCTCTGGTGAAAACATTGATGAAAAAGGAGTAGCTTATACAAGATATTCTGAGGTGAAAACTATTTATGATAAGGAGTAGCTTATACAAGATATTCTCTGGTGAAAAACATTGATGAGAAGGAGTAGCGTTTAGAAGATATTTTCAGGTGGAAAACATTGATGAGAAGGAGTAGCTTCTACAAGATATTCTCAGGTAAAAAAAATTTATGAGAAGGAGTATCTTATACAAGATATTCATATGTGAAAAACATTTATGGGAAGGAGTAGCTTATACAAGATTTTATGAGGTGAAAAACATTGATGAGAGGAGTAGCTTATACTAGATATTCTCTGGTGAAAAACATTTATGAGAAGGAATAGCTTATACAAGATATTCTAAGGTGAAAAACATTGATGAGAAGGAGTAGGTTATACAAGATATTCTCAGGTGAAAAACACTAATGAGAAGGAGAATCTTATACAAGATATTCTTAGGTGAGAAATAGCGAGGAGAAGGAGTAGCTTACACAAGATATTCTTAGGTGAAAAACATTGATGAGAAGGAGTAGCTTATACAAGATATTCTCAGGTGAAAAATATTGATGAGAAGGAGTAGCTGATACAAGATATTCTGAGGTGAAAAACATTGATGAGAAGGAGTAGGTTATACAAGATATTGTAAGGTGAAAAATATTGATTAGAAGGAGTAGATTATACAAGATATTCACAGGTGAAAACCATTGTTGAGAAGGAGTAGCTTATACAAGATACTCTAAGGTGAAAAACATTGATTAGAAGGAGTAGCTTATATAAGATATTCTCAGGTGAAAAACATTGATGAGAAGGAGTAGCTTAAACAAGATACTCTTAGGTGAAAAAACATGGATGAAAAGGAGTAGCTTACACAAGATATCCTTAGGTGAAAAACATTGATGAGAAGGAGTAGCTTATACAAGATTTTCTCAGGTGAAATTTTTGATGACAAGGATTAGCTTATACAAGATATTCTCAGGTGCAAAATATTGATGAGAAGGAGTAGCTTATACAAGATGTTCTCAAGTGAAAAAACATTGATGAGAAGGAATAGCTTATACAAGATAATCTTAGGTTAAAAACATTGATGAGAAGTAGTAGCTTCTACAAGATATTCTCAGGTGAAAAACATGGATTAGAAGGAGTAGCTTATACAAGATATCCTGAGGTGAAAAACATGATTAGAAGGAGTATCTTACACAAGATATTCTCACGTGAAAATTTTTAATGCGAAGGAGTAGCTTATACAAGATATTCTTAGGTGAAAAACATTGATGAGAAGGAGTAGCTTATAGAATATATTTTCAGGTGGAAAACATTGATGATCAAGAGTAGCTAATACAAGATATTCTTAGTTGAAAAACATTGATGAGAAGGAGTAGCTTATACAAGATATTCTCTGGTGAAATTTTTTGATGAGAAGAAGTAGCTTAAACAAGATATTCATACTTGAAAAACATTGATGGGAAGGAGTAGCTTATAGAAGATATTCTGAGGTGAAAAACATTGATGAGAAGGAGTAGATTATACAAGATATTCTTAGGTTAAAAAACATGGATGAGAAGGGGTAGCTTATACAAGATATCCTCAGGTGATGAGAAGGAATAACTTCTACAAGATATTCTCAGCTCAATTTTTTTGATGAGAAAGAGTAGCTTATACAAGATATTCTCAGGTGAAAAATATTGATGAGAAGGAGTAGCTTATACAAGATATTCTCAAGTGAAAAACATTGATAAGAAGAAGTAGCCTATACAAGATATTCTTAGGTGAAAAACATTAATTAGAAAGGAGTAGCTTATACAAGATATTATGAGGTGAAAAACATTAATAAGAAGTAGTAGCTTATACAAGATATTCTTAGGTGAAAAACATTGTTGAGAAGGAGTAGCTTATACAAGATATTCTCAGGTAAAAAACCTTGATGAGAAGGAGTAGCTTATACAAGATATTCTGAGGCGAAAAACATTGATAAGAAGGAGTAGCTTATACAAGATATTCTCAGGTGAAAAACATTTATCAGAAGGTGTAGCTTATATAAGATATTGTCAGGTGAAAAACATTGATGAGAAGGAGTAGCTTATACAAGATATTCTCACGTGAAAAACATTGATGAGAAGGAGTAGCTTATACAAGATATTCTCAGGTGAAAAACATCAATGAGAACGAGTAGCTTCTAAAAGATATTTTAAGGTGAAAAACATCGATGAGAAGGAGTAGCTTATTGTAACAACCCTAAAAATGGCTATGCTAAGTAATGCTTAATGTGTCTAGAATGCCTACGATTAGACCAGGTTCACATGGATTGATGCGCGTAGAACCAAACCTCGAGACCCTTGCTACAGTCAAGCCAACTAACTTGGGGAGTTAGTTGAGCTTGGAAAGGTTGGGTCCAACCATGTAGGGCTCTCGAATACGAAGATTTACTCGAAGGAGTCTTTACCGGACTTAAAAAGAAGAAATCTTAGGTTTGGAGGGTCTAGGGGTAAAATGGTCTTTTTCCAGGCTAAGGGTAGTATCGTAATTACCCTAAATATATAATTAATTATTTAATTAATAAGGTGGAAGGGCATTTTGGGGAGAGAGGGCCGAAAATTGGCTCTTGAAGTGAAGTCTTGCTCCACCCGGGTTTGAACCTTGGTGGAAGCAATTAATTAAATTGTTTTTATTTAAGTGGGTAAATTAATGTAATTAATTTAATAAATTATTAATTAATGGCTGATTTAAAAAGGAAAATCAGATTTTATTATTAATTATTATTTATTTATTAATTAAGGGTTTTTTAAAATTGACTAAGTCTTGCCAACTATCCTAGTTTTAAGAGGCACTATCTCACACAAACTCTCTCTCACTCACGCCTAAATCTCTATATCCCTCTCATCCATTTTGTTTTTCTTGTCTGCAAAAACAGAACACAAAACATTAGAAAGCAATCAAAAGTTCTCTACACTCAAAGAACTTACCAAAAAAATATACAAACAAGCAAGCTAAATTAAGAAACGAAAACTTTACATCATCTTCTCGACGGGATTGTGTTGAAAGTTTAGGGGAGGATTTGGGCAGCACTTTGAAGGTGCGGAAAGCTACAACAAGGTATGGGTTTTCTCTCTTGGGATCCTTTCTCCAAGAGAAGTTTTTTTCTACAAAATTCAACGTATGAAACTAGGGTTGTCCCCTTTATTGTTGAATTCCTTGTCCCTAGTCTCCTTCCGATTTCAATCTAAATTAGGTTAGAAATCAAGTTGTTGGTATGGTTACTAGTAGATAAGTGTGAAATACGATGTTCTTTGTGATTTTGTGTTTGGAAATAGCAATCATGTTCAATGAAGTCAACCGAAAATGATGTGGTGCAATATGTAAAATGTTTGTTGTTGTTCTACGCTTTGAAGTCTTAAAATGGCTAGTTTTATGGTTGAAATTAACGTGCATGAAATGTGTAATTCATCGTGTTCATATGAGGTGTATGTGACTGATTCTAAGTGGAAAGTTGCAGCCAAAAAAACAATGAATCTACATCTAAGAATGTGTTAAACGAATACATGAAATACACCCCAAAAAGTGTTAACCGATCCATGAATTTTCCTATGTTTTCAAGTGGAAATATTGATGAAAATAAGTTAAGAAAATGATTAAGTTTCCAGTAAAAATTATAAGTTTAGTTTAGGCTAAAACATAGTGAAGAAATTTGGAAAATTCAATTGATTTTAAAGGGATGAGGCCACCAGGATTCGAACCTGTGACCTCACCCGTGTGGTACCTTAAATTCGCAAGAAAGGAAAAAGGGTGAGGGGGATTCGAAATGGGGTGTACTGAACGAGAAAGGAGAATGCAAAATTTAAAAAAATAAAATGGGAGGCGTGGGAATCGAACCCACGACCTCTAGGCAGCGAATGAATTGAAAGAAAATTAAAAGAAAGGAAATGTGAGGCGTGGGAATCGAACCCACGACCTCAAGGCTGTAAAGGAGAAAGGGAGAAATAAAAAGAAAATAAAGTGAGGTTGTGGGGTCTCGATCCCACAACCTCACTGCCAATGCATAGCTAAGTCAAATTTTAAATAAAAATAAAATAAGGAGGCTGTGGGGGTTCGAACCCACAACCTCATAGTCCCTAGCGAAATAAAGAATAATTAAAGAGAGCCTGTGGGGGTTTGATCCCACAACCTCTTGGACTAGGCGAATTGGACAAGAAAATTTTAAATGAAAAATAAAAGGGGTTGTGGGGGTTCGATCCCACAACCCTTCGGCCAAATAAGAGGAGGATCCAAGGAGAAAAATAAAGAGAGAATGTTGATGTTGGGGCTCGATCTAGGGTCCCAATGTCATGAAGACTAAAAATAAAGTAAAGGAAAAATATAAGTATTGTCCAAGGGGGTCAAACTTGGGTTTCCTTGCCCAAATTTTTGTATTGATACATAAGTCATACGTGAATTAAATCTTCAAGAATAATGCCACCTACTTAGATCAAAATCGAGATCTTGGCATATATACAAGATATATAAGTCTTGAACTACATAATCTTAGGAAGATGTGAGTCACTTAACGAACTATGAATGAAGCCTCATGGCTTGTATGTATAGACCCATAAGTCTAGCATACGTTTAAAAATAAGTGAACCTAAGATGTATGTAATGAAATGAAGAAACCCTAGAAGGGTTAAGTAAGAGTGTGAAACACACAAATGGCCAAGTACATTGGCATATGATGAAATGAACATTCACGTAAAATGGGGTGAGTAATTATGAAGAGCAAATGTGCAAATGTTAATGAATGTGGTGACAACATGATATGAGGCTAATGTAAAAGATGAGAACAATCTCAAATGAGCCTAAGTAAATGTTACCAAAACGTACTCACCTATGAGAGTGTAATTTAATGAAGAGACCAGTCTCTATGAACACTCTAATGAAAGTATTGAGATTAACACACTTAATACTAATGATGAGATGAGAAATCATCTACTGAGCTATGATGTCCTCATACTAGAAGTCAGCTTCCATGACGTATGAGTTGAATGTAATGGAACTTTATGCTGAGCACCTATAGACTAGCTATGAGCGGTGATGCCTTCTTTCGGGAAGGGCGGAGGTTCACATAACTCTCATGAGATGAGACTGTCCGGCTTGCCGGGTATGGGTCTCCTTATATCTCCTGGTCTTCGAACCTATACTACTAATATAGGGATCTGGCGGGGTTAAATTCCCATGTACGCTAGAATATTTTGGGTCACCTTGGCCTGTGATTCCACCTCTTTTCGGTGTGGGGGAGACATTGGATTTCATGATGCTCACATGATCTATGTCGGTTAAAGTAAAAGTTCCCTATGAATGAATGAGGCCAGCCTCAAATGATGCACATAATGAAATGAATGATACCAAAGGTGTTAGCATAGGATAATCAAGAGGTGAGCTAGAGTCAAGTAATGACACTAGGTTATTCTTCATCATTGCATAGCAAACCCGATGAAAGTCGTAAACTACATCCTAAGTATAGTTGGTGTTCATACTAGCCTATGAACGAAATGAAATGAAGTACGTATGAATGAATGAAGCAGACTCTGTGTTTGCTAATGAAGACTCCCTAGTTGAGGTCCCATATGTTGAGCCCTCATTTTGGAAAGTCTTTATGTCAAGTCCATGATTCCAAGGTCTCATGGCATATGAATGAATGTTATAAAAGATGTTATGTGCTATATGCAATATGATATGTGTTATGTGTAAGATGTTATGTGTTGTGTGCAATATGATAAGTATGATGATGCATGTTACTCTCATAGCATGACTTTCCTAATCCAAATTTGGAAAGCTCACTGACTTTCCTAATCCAAATTTGGAAAGTTCACAAACTTTCCTAGTCCCAATTTGGCAAGTCCACTAACTTGACTTTCCATAATTATGTTGTTAGGAAAGAGATATTCTTACTCATGCATGTCCTTGGTGTGTGCTTGCATATACAAGTGTGTATTAACCCTATACAACTCTACAATTTTAGGTGCAGGCATAGGTGGACGCTAGAGCTACAGTTTGACGCTGAAGCTATCCGGACGTCGAGCATTCATCCGGACTTGGTAGGCCCTCATGCTTTCGAGGATGCTTGCCCATTTATATTATAGCTTAGTATTAGGATTGAGCTAGTGGAGTATGTTCCACTAAAGTTTCTTTCCTGTATTATTTCATACATTGTATTGGTGCCATTTTGGCAAGTACTCAGTTATTGCTATATTAAACTATTTCTTTCATTTGATGATCTTAATGTTAGATGGTTGATGGTGAACAAATTATGAATGTATTAGAAATGATTAGTAAGTATTTTAAGAGACAAAAGTTTCAAATTTTCCGCAAAAATTAACCTAGATGAAGTAAGAATGACGTAACTAGGTTTGTCTGCGCCTCTGAGAGGTCAACGACGCCGATCTCGTCTGGGTTCTAGATTCCGGTGGTGACACTTATACAAGATATTCTCAGGTGTAAAACATTGATGAGTAGGAGTAGCTTATACAATATATTCTCAGGTGCAAATTTTTTATGAGAAAGAGTACCTTATACAAGATATTCTCAGGTGAAAAACATTGATGAGAATGAGTAGCTTACAGAAGATATTTTCAGGTTAAAAACATTGATGATAAGGAGTAGCTTATACAAGATATTATCAAGTGAAAAACATTGATGAGAAGTAGTAGCTTATACAAGATATTCTTAGGTGAAAAACATTTATGAGAAGGAGTAGGTTATCAAGATATTGTCAGGTGAAAAACACTAATGAGAAGGAGCAGTTTATACAAGAAATTCTTAGGTGAAAAATAGTGATGAGAAGGAGTATCTTATATAATATATTCTCAAGTGAAAAAAATTGATTAGAAGGATTAGCCTATACAAGATATTCTTAGGTGAAAAACATTGATGAGAAGGTGTAGATTATACAAGATATTATCAGGTGAAGTACATTGATGAGAAGGAGTAACTTATACAATATATTCCCAAGTGAAAAACATTGATGAGAAGGAGTAGCTTATACAATATATTCTCAGGTCAAAAACATGGATGAGAAGGAGTAGCTTATACAAGATATCCTCAGGTGATGACAAGGAGTGACTTATACAAAATATTCTCAGGTGAAATTTTTTGATGAAAAGGACTAGCTTGAAGATATTCTCACGTGAAAAATATTGATGAGAAGGAGTAGCTTATACAAGATATTCTAAGGTGAAAAACATTGATGAGAAAAAGTAGCTTATAAAAGATATTCTAGGGTGAAAAACATTGAACAGAAAGGAGTAGCTTATACAAAATATTCTGAGGTGAAAAGTTTTGATGAGAAGGAGTTGCTTATACAAGAAATTCTCAAGTGAAAAACATTGATTAGAAGGAGTAGCTTATTCAAGATATTCTCAGGTTAAAAACACTGATGAGAAGGAGTTGCTTATACAATGTATTCTCAGGTGAAAAGGATGTATGAGAAGGAGTATCTTATACAAGATATTCTTAGGTGAAAATATTTATGAGAAGGAGTAGCTTATAAAAGATATTCTCAAGTGAAAAACATTGATGAGATGGAATAGCTTATACAAGATATTCTTAGGTGAAAAAGATTTATAAGAAGGGGTAACTTATACAAGATATTCTAAGGTGGAAAAATGTGATGAGAAGGAGTAGCTTGTACAAGACATTCTCTGGTGAAAAACATTGATGAGAAGGAGTAGCTTATACAAGATATTCTCATGTGAAAAAGATTGATGAGAAGGAGTAGCTTATACAAGATTTTCTCACGTGAAAAACATTGATGAGAAGGAGTAGCTGATACAAGATATTCTGAGGTGAAAAACATTGATGAGAAGGAGTAGCTCATAAAAGATATTCATAGGTGAAAAACATTTATGAAAAGGAGTACTCCTTCCCATCAATGTTTTTCACATATGAATATATTGTATTAGCTACTTCTTCTCATAAAAAATTTACACCTTAGAATATCTTGTATAAGCTACTCCTTCTCATCAATGTTTTTCACCTGAGAATATCTTGTATAAGCTACTCTTGATCATCAATGTTTTCCACCTGAAAATATCTTCTATAAGCTACTCCTTCTCATCAATGTTTTTCACCTAAGAATATCTTGTATAAGCTACTCCTTCGCATTAAAATTTTTCAAATGAGAATATCTTGTGTAAGCTACTCCTTCTCATCATGTTTTTCACCTCAGGATATCTTGTATAAGCTACTCCTTCTAATCCATGTTTTTCACCTGAGAATATCTTGTAGAAGCTACTACTTCTCATCAATTTTTTTAACCTAAGATTATCTTGTATAAGCTACTCCTTGTCATAAATGTTTTTCACTTGAGAACATCATGTATAAGCTACTCCTTCTTATCAGTATTATTCACCTAAGAATATCTTGTATAAGCTACTCCTTGTCATCAAACAATTTCACCTGAGAATATCTTGTATAAGCTACTCCTTCTCATCAATGTTTTTCAACTAAGGATATCTTGTGTAAGCTACTCCTTTTCATCCATGTTTTTTCACCTGAGAGTATCTTGTTTGAGCTACTCCTTCTCATGAATGTTTTTCACCTCAGAATATCTTGTATAAGCTACTCCTTCTAATCAATGTTTTTCACCTTTGAATATCTTGTATAAGATACTCCTTCTCATCAATATTTTTCACCTGAGAATATCTTGTATAAGCTACTCCTTCTAATCAATGTTTTTCACCTTAGAATATCTTGTATAAGCTACTCCTTCTCATCAATGTTTTTCACCTGAGAATATCTTGTATCAGCTACTCCTTCTCAATAATGTTTTTCACCTGAGAATATCTTGTATAAGCTACTCCTTCTCATCAATGTTTTTCACCTGAGAATATCTTGTGTAAGCTACGCCTTCTCATCACTATTTCTCACCTAAGAATATCTTGTATAAGCTTCTCCTTCTCATTAGTGTTTTTCACTAGAGAATATCTTGTATAAGTTACTCCTTCTCATCAATGTTTTTCAACTTAGAATATCTTGTTTAAGCTATTCCTTCTCATCAATGTTTTTCACCAGAGAATATCTAGTATAAGCTACTCATTCTCATCAATATTTTTCACTTCATAATATCTTGTATAAGCTACTCCTTCCCATCAATGTTTTTCACATATGAATATCTTGTATAAGATACTCTTTCTCATAAAAATTTTTACCTGAGAATATCTTGTAGAAGCTACTCCTTCTCATCAATGTTTTCCACCTGAAAATATCTTCTATACGCTACACCTTCTCATCAATGTTTTTCACCAGAGAATATCTTGTATAAGCTACTCCTTCTCATAAAAAGTTTTCACCTCAGAATATCTTGTATAAGCTACTATTTCTCATCAATGTTTTCACCTGAGGATATCTTGTATAAGCTACTGCTTCTAATCCATGTTTTTCACCTTAGAATATCTTGTATAAGCTACTACTTCTCATCAATGTTTTTCACCTAAGATTATCTTGTATAAGCTACTCCTTCTCATCAATGTTTTTCACTTGAGAATATCTTGTATAAGCTACTCCTTCTCATCAATATTTTTCACCTAGAATATCTTGTATAAGCTGCTCCTTCTCATCAAAAAATTTCACTGAGAATATCTTGTATAAGCTACTCATTCTCATCAATATTTTTCACCTAAGGATATCTTGTGTAACTTACTCGTTTTCATCCATGTTTTTCACCTGAGAATATCGTGTATAAGCTACTCCTTCTAATTAATGTTTTTCACCTGAGAATATCTTGTATAAGTTACTCCTTCTCATCAATGTTTTGCACTTAGAATATCTTGTATAAGCTATTCCTTCTCATCAATGTTTTCACCAGAGAATATTTAGTATAAGCTACTCCTTCTCATCAATGTTTTTCACCTCATAATATCTTGTATAAGCTACTCCTTCCCATCAATGTTTTTCACATATGAATATCTTGTATAATATACTCTTTCTCATAAAAATTTTTAACCTGAGAATATCTTGTAGAAGCTACTCCTTCTCAACAATGTTTTCCACCTGAAAATATCTTCTATACGCTACTCCTTCTCATCAATGTTTTTCACCAGTGAATATCTTGTATAAGCTACTCCTTCTCATAAAAAGTTTTCACCTTAGAATATCTTGTATAAGCTACTACTTCTCATCAATATTTTCACCTGAGGATATCTTGTATAATCTACTCCTTCTAATCCATGTTTTTCACCTTAGAATATCTTGTATAAGCTACTACTTCTCATTAATGTTTTTCACCTAAGATTATCTTGTATAAGCTACTTCTTATCATCAATGTTTTTCACCTGAGAATATCTTGTATAAGCTACTCATTCTCATCAATATTTTTCACCTAAAGATATCTTGTGTAACTTACTCCTTTTCATCCATGTTTTTCACCTGAGAATATCTTGTATCATCTACTCCTTCTCATTAATGTTTTTCACCTGAGAATATCTTGTATAAGCTACTCCTTCTCATCAATGTTTTTCACCTGAAAATATCTTCTATACACTACTCCTTCTCATCAATGTTTTTCACCAGTGAATATCTTGTATAAGCTACTCCTTCTCATAAAAAGTTTTCACCTTAGAATATCTTGTATAAGCTACTCCTTCTCATCAATGTTTTCACCTAAGGATATCTTGTATAAGCTACTCCTTCTAATCCATGTTTTTCACCTTAGAATATCTTGTATAAGCTACTACTTCTCATTAATGTTTTTCACCTAAGATTATATTGTATAAGCTACTCCTTATTATCAATGTTTTTCACCTGAGAATATCTTGTATAAGCTACTCATTCTCATCAATATTTTTCACCTAAAGATATCTTGTGTAACTTACTCCTTTTCATCCATGTTTTTCACCTGAGAATATCTTGTATCATCTACTCCTTCTCATTAATGTTTTTCACTTGAGAATATCTTGTATAAGCTACTCCTTCTCATCAATGTTTTTCACCTGAGAATATCTTGTATAAGCTACTCGTTCTCATCACTATTTCTCACCTAAGAATATCTTGTATAAGCTACTCCTTCTCATTAGTGTTTTTCACCTTAGAATATCTTGTATAACCTACTCCTTCTAATCAATGTTTTTCACCTAAGAATATCTTGTATAAGCTACTCCTTCTCTTCAATGTTTTTCATTTGAGAATATATTGTATAAGCCACTCCTTTCATCAATGTTTTAAACCTTAAAATATCTTCTATAAGTTACTCATTCTCATCAATGTTTTTCACCTCAGAATATCTTGTATAATCTACACCTTGTCATAAAAAAATTTCACCTGAGAATATCTTGTATAAGCTACTCCTTCTCATCAAAAAATTTCACCTGAGAATATCTTGTATAAGCTACTCATTCTCATCAATATTTCTCACCTAAGAATATCTTGTATAAGCTACTCCTTCTCATTAGTGTTTTTCACCTTAGAATATCTTGTATAACCTACTCCTTCTAATCAATGTTTTTCACCTAAGAATATGTTGTATAAGCTACTCCTTCTCATCAATGTTTTTCATTTGAGAATATATTGTATAAGCCACTCCTGCTCATGAATCTTTTAAACCTGAAAATATCTTCTATAAGTTACTCATTCTCATCAATGTTTTTCACCTCAGAATATCTTGTATAATCTACACCTTGTCATAAAAAAATTTCACCTCAGAATATCTTGTATAATCTACTCCTTCTCATCAATGTTTTTCACCTCAGAATATCTTGTATAAGCTACTCCTTCCCATCAATGTTTTTCACATATGAATATCTTGTATAAGCTACTTCTTCTCATCAAAAATTTTCACCAGAGAATATCTTGTATAAGCTACTCCTTCTCATCAATGTTTTTCACCTGAGAATATCTTGTATAAGCTACTCTTGATCATCAATGTTTTCCACCTGAAAATATCTTCTATAAGCTACTCCTTCACATTAATGTTTTTCACGAAAGAATATCTTGTATAAGCTACTCCTTCGCATTAAAAAATTTCACGTGAGAATATCTTGTATATGCTACTCCTTCTCATCATGTTTTTTAACCACATGATATCTTGTATAAGCTACTCCTTCTAATCCATGTTTTTCACCTGAGAATATCTTGTAGAAGCTACTACATCTGATCTATTTTTTTAACCTAAGATTATCTTGTATAAGCTACTCCTTCTCATCAATGTTTTTCACTTGAGAATATCTTGTATAAGCTACTCATTCTCATGAATATTTTTCACCTAAGAATATCTTTTATAAGCTACTCCTTGTCATCAAAAAATTTGACCTGAAAATATCTTGTATAAGCTACCCTTTCTCATCAATGATTTTCACCTAGGGATATCTTGTGTAAGCTACTCCTTTTAATCCATGTTTTTTCACCTGAGAGTGTCTTGTTTAAGCTACTCCTTCTCATCAATATTTTTCACCTGAGAATATCTTGTTTAAGCTACTCCTTCTAATCAATGTTTTTCACCTTAGAATATCTTGTATAAGCTACTCCTTCTCATCAATGTTTTTCACCTGAGAATAACTTGTATAAGCTACTCCTTCTAATCGATGTTTTTCACCTTAGAATATCTTGTATAAGCTACTCCTTCTCATCAATGTTTTTCACCTGAGAATATCTTGTATCAGCTACTCCTTTTCATCAATGTTTTTCACCTGAGAATATCATGTATAAGCTACTCCTTCTCATCAATGTTTTTCACATGAGAATATCTTGTGTAACTTACTCCTTTTTATCCATGTTTTTCACCTCAGAATATCTTGTATTAGCTACTCCTTCTCATTAATGTTTTTCACCTGAGAATATCTTGTATAAGCTACTCCTTCTCATCAATGTTTTTCACCTCAGAATATCTTGTATAAGCTACTCTTTCTCATCAATGTTTTTGACCTGATAATATCTTATATAAGCTACTCCTTCTCATCAATGTTTTTCACCCGAGAATATCTTGTATCAGCTACTCCTTCTCATCAATGTTTCTCACCTAAGAATATCTTGTATAAGCTATTCCTTCTCATCAATGTTTTTCAGCAGAGAATATCTAGTATAAGCTAGTCCTTCTCATCAATGTTTTTCACCTCATAATATCTTGTATAAGCTACTCCTTCCCATCAATGTTTTTCACATATGAATATTTTGTATAAGATACTCTTTCTCATAAAATTTTTTTACCTGAGAATATCTTGTAGAAGCTACTCCTTCTCATCAATGTTTTCCACCTTAAAATATCTTCTATACGCTACTCCTTCTCATCAATGTTTTTCACCAGTGAATATCTTGTATAAGCTACTCCTTCTCACAAAAAGTTTTCACCTTAGAATATCTTGTATAAGCTACTATTTCTCATCAATGTTTTCACCTGAGGATATCTTGTATAAGCTACTACTTCTAATCCATGTTTTTCACCTTAGAATATCTTGTATAAGCTACTACTTCTCATCAATGTTTTTCACCTAAGATTATCTTGTATAAGCTACTCCTTATCATCAATATTTTTCACTTGAGAATATCTTGTATAACCTACTCCTTCTCATCAATATTTTTCACCTGAGAATATCTTGTATAAGCTACTCCTTCTCATCAAAAAATTTCACAAGAGAATATCTTGTATAAGCTACTCATTCTCATCAATATTTTTCACCTAAGGATATCTTGTGTAACTTACTCCTTTTCATCCATGTTTTTCACCTAAGATTATCTTGTATAAGCTACTCCTTCTCATCAATGTTTTTCACTTGAGAATATCTTGTATAATCTACTCCTTCTCATCAATATATTTCACCTGAGAATATCTTGTATAAGCTACTCCTTCTCATCAAAAAATTTCACCTGAGAATATCTTGTATAAGCTACTCCTTCTCATTAATGTTTTTCACTTGAGAATATCTTGTATAAGCTACTCCTTCTCATCAATATTTTTCACCTGAGAATATCTTGTATAAGCTACTCCTTCTCATCCAAAAATTTCACAAGAGAATATCTTGTATAAGCTACTCATTCTCATCAATATTTTTCACCTAAGGATATCTTGTGTAACTTACTCCTTTTCATCCATGTTTTTCACCAGAGAATATCTTGTATCATCTACTCCTTCTCATTAATGTTTTTCACCTGAGAATATCTTTTATAAGCTACTCCTTCTCATCAATGTTTTTCACCTGAGAATATCTTGTATAAGATACTCGTTCTCATCACTATTTCTCACCTAAGAATATCTTGTATAAGCTACTCCTTCTCATTAGTGTTTTTCACCTTAGAATATCTTGTATAACCTACTCCTTCTAATCAATGTTTTTCACCTAAGAATATGTTGTATAAGCTACTCCTTCTCATCAATGTTTTTCATTTGAGAATATATTGTATAAGCCACTCCTGCTCATGAATCTTTTAAACCTGAAAATATCTTCTATAAGTTACTCATTCTCATCAATGTTTTTCACCTCAGAATATCTTGTATAATCTACACCTTGTCATAAAAAAATTTCACCTGAGAATATCTTGTATAATCTACTCCTTCTCATCAATGTTTTTCACCTCAGAATATCTTGTATAAGCTACTCCTTCCCATCAATGTTTTTCACATATGAATATCTTGTATAAGCTACTTCTTCTCATCAAAAATTTTCACCAGAGAATATCTTGTATAAGCTACTGCTTCTCATCAATGTTTTTCACCTGAGAATATCTTGTATAAGCTACTCTTGATCATCAATGTTTTCCACCTGAAAATATCTTCTATAAGCTACTCCTTCACATTAATGTTTTTCACCAAAGAATATCTTGTATAAGCTACTCCTTAGCATTAAAAAATTGCACGTGAGAATATCTTTTATAAGCTACTCCTTCTCATCATGTTTTTCACCACAGGATATCTTGTATAAGCTACTCCTTCTAATCCATGTTTTTCACCTGAGAATATCTTGTAGAAGCTACTACATCTGATCAATTTTTTTAACCTAAGATTATCTTGTATAAGCTACTCCTTCTCATCAATGTTTTTCACTTGAGAACATCTTGTATAAGCTACTCCTTCTCATGAATATTTTTCAACTAAGAATATCTTTTATAAGCTACTCCTTGTCATCAAAAAATTTCACCTGAGAATATCTTGTATAAGCTACTCCTTCTCATCAATGATTTTCACCTAAGTATATCCTGTGTAAGCTACTCCTTTTCATCCATGTTTTTTCACCTGAGAGTATCTTGTTTAAGCTACTCCTTCTCATCAATATTTTTCACCTGAGAATATCTTGTATAAGCTACTCCTTCTAATCAATGTTTTTCACCTTAGAATATCTTGTATAAGCTACTCCTTCTAATCAATGTTTTTCACCTGAGAATATCTTGTATAAGATACTCCTTCTAATCAATGTTTTTCACCTTAGAATATCTTGTATAAGCTACTCCTTCTCATCAATGTTTTTCACCTGAGAATATCTTATATCAGCTACTCCTTCTCAATAATGTTTTTCACTAGAGAATATCATGTATAAGCTACTCCTTCTCATCAATGTTTTTCACCTGAGAATATCTTGTATAAGCTACTCCTTCTCATAAATGATTTTCATTTGAGAATATCTTGTATAAGTTACTCTTTCTCATTAATGTTTTGCACCTTAGAATATCTTGTATAAGCTATTCCTTCTGATCAATGTTTTTCACCAGAGAATATCTAGTATAAGCTACTCCTTCTCATCAATCTTTTTCACCTCATAATATCTTTTATAAGCTACTCCTTCCCATCAATGTTTTTAACTTATGAATATCTTGTATAATATACTCTTTCTCATAAATTTTTTTTTACCTGAGAATATCTTGTAGAAGCTACTCCTTCTCATCAATGTTTTCCACCTGAAAATATCTTCTATACGCTACTCCTTCTCATCAATGTTTTTCACCAGAGAATATCTTGTATAAGCTACTCCTTCTCATAAAAAGTTTTCACCTCAGAATATCTTGTATAAGCTACTCCTTCTCATCAATGTTTTCACCTGAGGATATCTTGTATAAGCTACTCCTTCTAATCCATGTTTTTCACCTTAGAATATCTTGTATAAGCTACTACTTTTCATCAATGTTTTTCACCTAAGATTATCTTGTATAAGCTACTCCTTCTCATCAATGTTTTTCACTTGAGAATATCTTGTATAATCTACTCCTTCTCATCAATATTTTTCACCTGAGAATATCTTGTATAAGCTACTCCTTCTCATCAAAAAATTTCACCTGAGAATATCTTGTATAAGCTACTCATTCTCATCAATATTTTTCACCTAAGGATATCTTGTGTAACTTACTCCTTTTTATCCATGTTTTTCACCTGAGAATATCTTGTATCAGCTACTCCTTCTCATTAATGTTTTTCACCTGAGAATATCTTGTATAAGCTACTCCTTCTCATCAATGTTTTTCACCTGAGAATATCTTGTATAAGCTACTCTTTCTCATCAATGTTTTTCACCTGATAATATCTTATATAAGCTACTCCGTCTCATCAATGTTTTTCACCTGAGAATATCTTGTATCAGCTACTCCTTCTCATCAATGTTTCTCACCTAAGAATATATTGTATAAGCTATTCCTTCTCATCAATGTTTTTCACCAGAGAATATCTAGTATAAGCTAGTCCTTCTCATCAATGTTTTTCACCTCATAATATCTTGTATACGCTACTCCTTCCCATCAATGTTTTTCACATATGAATATTTTGTATAAGATACTCTTTCTCATAAAAATTTTTTACCTGAGAATATCTTGAAGAAGCTACTCCTTCTCATCAATGTTTTCCACCTGAAAATATCTTCTATACGCTACTCCTTCTCATCAATGTTTTTCACCAGTGAATATTTTGTATAAGCTACTCCTTCTCATAAAAAGTTTTCACCTTAGAATATTTTGTATAAGCTACTCCTTCTCATCAATGTTTTCACCTAAGGATATCTTGTATAAGCTACACGTTCTAATCCATGTTTTTACCTTAGAATATCTTGTATAAGCTACTACTTCTCATAAATGATTTTCATTTGAGAATATCTTGTATAAGTTACACTTTCTCATTAATGTTTTGCACCTTAGAATATCTTGTATAAGCTATTCCTTCTGATCAATGTTTTTCACCAGAGAATATCTAGTATAAGCTACTCCTTCTCATCAATGTTTTTCACCTCATAATATCTTGTATAAGCTACTCCTTCCCATCAATGTTTTTAACTTATGAATATCTTGTATAATATACTCTTTCTCATAAATTTTTTTTTACCTGAGAATATCTTGTAGAAGCTACTCCTTCTCATCAATGTTTTCCACCTGAAAATATCTTCTATACGCTACTCCTTCTCATCAATGTTTTTCACCAGAGAATATCTTGTATAAGCTACTCCTTCTCATAAAAAGTTTTCAGCTCAGAATATCTTGTATAAGCTACTCCTTCTCATCAATGTTTTCACCATAGGATATCTTGTATAAGCTACTCCTTCTAATCCATGTTTTTCACCTTAGAATATCTTGTATAAGCTACTACTTTTCATCAATGTTTTTCACCTAAGATTATCTTGTATAAGCTACTCCTTCTCATCAATGTTTTTCACTTGAGAATATCTTGTATAATCTACTCCTTCTCATCAATATTTTTCACCTGAGAATATCTTGTATAAGCTACTCCTTCTCATCAAAAAATTTCACCTGAGAATATCTTGTATAAGCTACTCATTCTCATCAATATTTTTCACCTAAGGATATCTTGTGTAACTTACTCCTTTTTATCCATGTTTTTCACCTGAGAATATCTTGTATCAGCTACTCCTTCTCATTAATGTTTTTCACCTGAGAATATCTTGTATAAGCTACTCCTTCTCATCAATGTTTTTCACCTGAGAATATCTTGTATAAGCTACTCTTTCTCATCAATGTTTTTCACCTGATAATATCTTATATAAGCTACTCCGTCTCATCAATGTTTTTCACCTGAGAATATCTTGTATCAGCTACTCCTTCTCATCAATGTTTCTCACCTAAGAATATATTGTATAAGCTATTCCTTCTCATCAATGTTTTTCACCAGAGAATATCTAGTATAAGCTAGTCCTTCTCATCAATGTTTTTCACCTCATAATATCTTGTATACGCTACTCCTTCCCATCAATGTTTTTCACATATGAATATTTTGTATAAGATACTCTTTCTCATAAAAATTTTTTACCTGAGAATATCTTGAAGAAGCTACTCCTTCTCATCAATGTTTTCCACCTGAAAATATCTTCTATACGCTACTCCTTCTCATCAATGTTTTTCACCAGTGAATATTTTGTATAAGCTACTCCTTCTCATAAAAAGTTTTCACCTTAGAATATTTTGTATAAGCTACTCCTTCTCATCAATGTTTTCACCTAAGGATATCTTGTATAAGCTACACCTTCTAATCCATGTTTTTACCTTAGAATATCTTGTATAAGCTACTACTTCTCATCAATGTTTTTCACCTAAGATTATCTTGTATAAGCTACTCCTTATCATCAATGTTTTTCACTTGAGAATATCTTGTATAAGCTACTCCTTCTCATCAATATTTTTCACCTGAGAATATCTTGTATAAGGTACTCCTTCTCATCAAAAAATTTCACCTGAGAATATCTTGTATAAGCTACTCATTCTCATCAATATTTTTCACCTAAGGATATATTGTGTAACTTACTCCTTTTCATCCATGTTTTTCACCTGAGAATATCTTGTATCATCTACTCCTTCTCATTAATGTTTTTCACCTGAGAATATCTTGTATAAGCTACTCCTTCTCATCAATGTTTTTCACCTGAGAATATCTTGTATAAGCTACTCGTTCTCATCACTATTTCTCACCTAAGAATATCTTGTATAAGCTACTCCTTCTCATTAGTGTTTTTCACCTTAGAATATCTTGTATAACCTACTCCTTCTAATCAATGTTTTTCACCTAAGAATATGTTGTATAAGCTACTCCTTCTCATCAATGTTTTTCATTTGAGAATATATTGTATAAGCCACTCCTTCTCATCAATGTTTTAAACCTGAAAATATCTTCTATAATTTACTCATTCTCATCAATGTTTTTCACCTCAGAATATCTTGTATAATCTACACCTTGTCATAAAAAATTTTCACCTGAGAATATCTTGTATAATCTACTCCTTCTCATCAATGTTTTTCACCACAGAATATCTTGTATAAGCTACTCCTTCCCATCAATGTTTTTCACCTGAGAATATCTTGTATAAGCTACTCTTGATCATCAATGTTTTCCACCTGAAAATATCTTCTATAAGCTACTCCTTCACATTAATGTTTTTCACCAAAGAATATCTTGTATAAGGTACTCCTTCGCATTAAAAAATTTCACGTGAGAATATCTTGTATAAGATACTCCTTCTCATCAATATTTTTCACCTCGTAATATCTTGTATAAGTTACTCCTTCCCATCAATGTTTTTCGCTTATGAATATCTTGTATAATAAACTCTTTCTCATAATTTTTTTTTACCTGAGAATATCTTGTAGAAGCTACTCCTTCTCATCAATGTTTTGCACCTGAAAATATCTTCTATACGCTACTCCTTCTCATCAATGTTTTTCACCAGAGAATATCTTGTATAAGCTGCTCCTTCTCATAAAAAGTTTTTACCTCAAAATATCTTGTATAAGCTACTCCTTCTCATCAATGTTTTCACCTGAGGATATCTTGTATAAGCTACTCCTTCTAATCCATGTTTTTCACTTTAGAATATCTTGTATAAGCTACTACTTCTCATCAATGTTTTTCACCTAAGATTATCTTGTATAAGCTACTCCTTCTCATCAATGTTTTTCACTTGAGAATATCTTGTATAATCTACTCCTTCTCATCAATATTTTTCACCTGAGAATATCTTGTATAAGCTACTCCTTCTCATCAAAAAATTTCACCTGAGAATATCTTGTATCAGCTACTCATTCTCATTAATGTTTTTCACTTGAGAATATCTTGTATAAGCTACTCCTTCTCATCAATGTTTTTCACCTGAGAATATCTTGTATAAGCTACTCGTTCTCATCAATGTTTTTCACCTGATAATATCTTATATAAGCTACTCCTTCTCATCAATGTTTTTCACCTGAGAATATCTCGTATCAGCTACTCCTTCTCATCAATGTTTCTCACCGAAGAATATCTTGTATAAGCTATTCCTTCTCATCAATGTTTTTCACCAGAGAATATCTAGTATAAGCTAGTCCTTCTCATCAATGTTTTTCACCTCATAATATCTTGTATAAGCTACTCCTTCCCACTAATGTTTTTCACATATGAATATTTTGTATAAGATACTCTTTCTCATAAAAATTTTTTACCTGAGAATATCTTGTAGAAGCTACTCCTTCTCATCAATGTTTTCCACCTGAAAATATCTTCTATACGCTACTCCTTCTCATCAATGTTTTTCACCAGTGAATATCTTGTATAAGCTACTCATTCTCATAAAAAGTTTTTACCTCAAAATATCTTGTATAAGCTGCTCCTTCTCATCAATGTTTTCACCTGAGGATATCTTGTATAAGCTACTCCTTCTAATCCATGTTTTTCACCTTAGAATATCTTGTATAAGCTACTACTTCTCATCAATGTTTTTCACCTAAGCTTATCTTGTATAAGCTACTCCTTATCATCAATGTTTTTCACTTGAGAATATCTTGTATAAGCTACTACTTCTCATCAATATTTTTCACCTGAGAATATCTTGTATAAGGTACTCCTTCTCATCAAAAAATTTCACCTGAGAATTTCTTGTATAAGCTACTCATTTTCATCAATATTTTTCACCTAAGGATATCTTGTGTAACTTACTCCTTTTCATCCATGTTTTTCACCTGAGAATATCTTGTATCAGCTACTCCTTCTCATTAATGTTTTTCACCTGAGAATATCTTGTATAAGCTACTCCTTCTCATCAATGTTTTTCACGTTAGAATATCTTGTATAAGCTACTCCTTCTCATCAATGTTTTTCACATGAGAATATCTTGTATAAGCTACTCCTTCTCATCAATGTTTTTCACCTGAGAATATCATGTATAAGCTACTCCTTCTCATGAATGTTTTTCACCTGAGAATATCTTGTGTAAGCTACTCATTCTCATCACTATTTCTCACCTAAGAATATCTTGTATAAGCTTCTCCTTCTCATTAGTGTTTTTCACCTGAGAATATCTTGTATAACCTACTCCTTCTCATCAATGTTTTTCACCGTAGAATATCTTGTATAAGCTATTCCTTCTCATCAATGTTTTTCACCAGAGAATATCTAGTATAAGCTACTCCTTCTCATCAATGTTTTTCACCTAATAATATCTTGTATAAGCTACTCCTTCCCATCAATGTTTTTCACATATGAATACATTGTATAAGATACTCTTTCTCATAAAAAATTTTTTATGTGAGAATATCTTGTAGAATCTACTCCTTCTCACCAATGTTTTCCACCTGAAAATATCTTCTATACGCTACTCCTTCTCATCAATGTTTTTCACCAGAGAATATCTTATATAAGCTACTCCTTCTCATAAAAAGTTTTCACCTCAGAATATCTTGTATAAGCTACTCCTTCTCATCAATGTTTTCACCTGAGGATATCTTGTATAAGCTACTCCTTCTAATCCATGTTTTTCACCTTAGAATATCTTGTATAAGCTACTACTTCTCATCAATGTTTTTCACCTAAGATTATCTTGTATAAGCTACTCCTTCTCATAAATGTTTTTCACTTGAGAATATCTTGTATAAGCTACTCCTTCTCATCAATATTTTTCACCTGAGAATATCTTGTATAAGCTACTCCTTCTCATAAAAAAATTTCATCTGAGAATATCTTGTATAAGCTACTCATTCTCATCAATATTTATAACCTAAGGATATCTTGTGTAACTTACTCCTTTTCATCCATATTTTTAACTTGAGAATATCTTGTATAAGCTACTCCTTCTCATTAATGTTTTTCACTTGAGAATATCTTGTATAAGTTACTCCTTCTCATCAATGTTTTGCACCTTGGAATATCTTGTATAAGCTATTCCTTCTCATCAATGTTTTTCACCAGAGAATATCTAGTATAAGCTACTCCTTCTCATCTATGTTTTTCACCTCATAATATCTTGTATAAGCTACTCCTTCCCATCAATGTTTTTCACTTATGAATATCTTGTATAATATACTCTTTCTCATAAAAATTTTTTAAATGAGAATATCTTGTAGAAGCTACTCCTTCTCATCAATGTTTTCCACCTGAAAATATCTTCTATACGCTACTCCTTCTCATCAATGTTTTTCACCAGAGAATATCTTGTATAAGCTACTCCTTCTCATAAAAAGTTTTCACCTCAGAATATCTTGTATAAGCTACTCCTTCTCATCAATGTTTTCACCTGAGGATATCTTGTATAAGCTACTCTTTCTAATCCATGTTTTTCACCTTAGAATATCTTGTATAAGCTACTACTTCTCATCAATGTTTTTCACCTAAGATTATGTTGTATAAGCTACTCCTTCTAATCAATGTTTTTCACTTTAGAATATCTTGTATAAGCTATTCCTTCTCATCAATATTTTTCACCTGAGAATATCTTTTATAAGCTACTCCTTCTCATCAAAAAATTTCACATGAGAATATCTTGTTTAAGCTACTCATTCTTTTCAATATTTTTAACGTAAGGATATCTTGTGTAACTTACTCCTTTTCATCCATGTTTTTCACTTGAGAATATCTTGTATAAGCTACTCCTTCTCATTAATGTTTTTCACTTGAGAATATCTTGTATAAGTTAATCCTTCTCATCAATGTTTTCACCTGAGGATATCTTGTATAAGCTACTCTTTCTAATCCATGTTTTTCACCTTAGAATATCTTGTATAAGCTACTACTTCTCATCAATGTTTTTCACCTAAGATTATCTTGTATAAGCTACTCCTTCTAATCAATGTTTTTCACTTGAGAATATCTTGTATAAGCTATTCCTTCTCATCAATATTTTTCACCTGAGAATATCTTGTATAAGCTACTCCTTCTCATCAAAAAATTTCACATGAGAATATCTTGTATAAGCTACTCATTCTCATCAATATTTTTCACCTAAGGATATCTTGTGTAACTTACTCCTTTTTATCCATGGTTTTTGCCTGAGAATATCTTGTATCAGCTACTCATTCTCATTAATGTTTTTCACCTGAGAATATCTTGTATAAGCTACTCCTTCTCATCAATGTTTTTCACCTGAGAATATCTTGTATAAGCTACTCGTTCTCATCAATGTTTTTCACCTGATAATATCTTATATAAGCTACTCCTTCTCATCAATGTTTTTCACCTGAGAATATGTTGTATCAGCTACTCCTTCTCATCAATGTTTTTTATCTGAGAATATCTTGTATAAGCTACTCCTTCTCATTAATTTTTTTTCACCTGAGAATATCTTGTATAAGCTACTGCTTCTCATCACTATTTTTCACCTAAGAATATCTTGTATAAGCTACTCCTTCTCATTAGTGTTTTTCACCTGAGAATATCTTGTATAAGCTACTCCTTCCCATCAATGTTTTTCACATATGAATACATTGTATAAGATACTCTTTCTCATAAAAAAATTTTTATGTGAGAATATCTTGTAGAATCTACTCCTTCTCATCAATGTTTTCGACCTGAAAATATCTTCTATACGCTACTCCTTCTCATCAATGTTTTTCACCAGAGAATATCTTATATAAGCTACTCCTTCTTATAAAAAGTTTTCACCTCAGAATATCTTGTATAAGTTACTCCTTCTCATCAATGTTTTCACCTGAGGATATCTTGTATAAGCTACACTTTCTAATCCATGTTTTTCACCTTATAATATCTTGTATAAGCTACTACTTCTCATCAATGTTTTTCACCTAAGATTATCTTGTATAAGCTACTCCTTCTAATCAATGTTTTTCACTTGAGAATATCTTGTATAAGCTATTCCTTCTCATCAATATTTTTCACCTGAGAATATCTTGTATAAGCTACTCCTTCTCATCAAAAAATTTCACATGAGAATATCTTGTATAAGCTACTCATTCTCATCAATATTTTTCACCTAAGGATATCTTGTGTAACTTACTCCTTTTTATCCATGGTTTTCGCCTGAGAATATCTTGTATTAGCTACTCCTTCTAATTAATGTTTTTCACCTGAGAATATCTTGTATAAGCTACTCCTTCTCATCAATGTTTTTCACCTGAGAATATTTTGTATAAGCTACTCGTTCTCATCAATGTTTTTCACCTGATAATGTCTTATATAAGCTACTCCTTCTCATCAATGTTTTTCACCTGAGAATATCTTGTATCAGCTACTCCTTCTCATCAATGTTTTTTATCTGAGAATATCTTGTATAAGCTACTCCTTCTCATCAATGTTTTTCACCTGAGAATATCATGTATAAGCTACTCCTTCTCATGAATGTTTTTCACCTGAGAATATCTTGTGTAAGCTACTCCTTCTCATCACTATTTCTCACCTAAGAATATCTTGTATAAGCTTCTCCTTCTCATTAGTGTTTTTCACCTGAGAATATCTTGTATAACCTACTCCTTCTCATCAATGTTTTTCACCTTAGAATATCTTGTATAAGCTATTCCTTCTCATCAATGTTTTTCACCAGAGAATATCTAGTATAAGCTACTCCTTCTCATCAATGTTTTTCACCTAATAATATCTTGTATAAGCTACTCGTTCCCATCAATGTTTTTCACATATGAATACATTGTATAAGATACTCTTTCTCAAAAAAAAATTTTTATGTGAGAATATCTTGTAGAATCTACTCTTTCTCATCAATGTTTTCCACCTGAAAATATCTTCTATACGCTACTCCTTCTTATCAATGTTTTTCACCAGAGAATATCTTATATAAGCTACTCCTTCTCATAAAAAGTTTTCACCTCAGAATATCTTGTATAAGCTACTCCTTCTCATCAATGTTTTCACCTGAGGATATCTTGTATAAGCTACTCCTTCTAATCCATGTTTTTCACCTTAGAATATCTTGTATAAGCTACTACTTCTCATCAATGTTTTTCACCTAAGATTATCTTGTATAAGCTACTCCTTCTCATAAATGTTTTTCACTTGAGAATATCTTGTATAAGCTACTCCTTCTCATCAATATTTTTCACCTGAGAATATCTTGTATAAGCTACTCCTTCTCATAAAAAAATTTCATCTGAGAATATCTTGTATAAGCTACTCATTCTCATCAATATTTTTAACCTAAGGATATCTTGTGTAACTTACTACTCTTCATCCATGTTTTTCACTTGAGAATATCTTGTATAAGCTACTCCTTCTCATTAATGTTTTTCACTTGAGAATATCTTGTATAAGTTACTCCTTCTCATCAATGTTTTGCACCTTGGAATATCTTGTATAAGCTATTCCTTCTCATCAATGTTTTTCACCAGAGAATATCTAGTATAAGCTACTCCTTCTCATCTATGTTTTTCACCTCATAATATCTTGTATAAGCTACTCCTTCCCATCAATGTTTTTCACTTATGAATATCTTGTATAATATACTCTTTCTCATAAAATTTTTTTAAATGAGAATATCTTGTAGAAGCTACTCCTTCTCATCAATGTTTTCCACCTGAAAATATCTTCTATACGCTACTCCTTCTCATCAATGTTTTTCACCAGAGAATATCTTGTATAAGCTACTCCTTCTCATAAAAAGTTTTCACCTCAGAATATCTTGTATAAGCTACTCCTTCTCATCAATGTTTTCACCTGAGGATATCTTGTATAAGCTACTCTTTCTAATCCATGTTTTTCACCTTAGAATATCTTGTATAAGCTACTACTTCTCATCAATGTTTTTCACCTAAGATTATCTTGTATAAGCTACTCCTTCTCATCAAAAAATTTCACATGAGAATATCTTGTATAAGCTACTCATTCTCATCAATATTTTTAACGTAAGGATATCTTGTGTAACTTACTCCTTTTCATCCATGTTTTTCACTTGAGAATATCTTGTATTAGCTACTCCTTCTCATTAATGTTTTTCACTTGAGAATATCTTGCATAAGTTACTCCTTCTCATCAATGTTTTCACTTGAGGATATCTTGTATAAGCTACTACTTCTCATCAATGTTTTTCACCTAAGATTATCTTGTATAAGATACTCCTTCTAATCAATGTTTTTCACTTGAGAATATCTTGTATAAGCTATTCCTTCTCATCAATATTTTTCACCTGAGAATATCTTGTATAAGCTACTCCTTCTCATCAATGTTTTTCACCTGAGAATATCTTGTATAAGCTACTCATTCTCATCAATATTTTTAACCTAAGGATATCTTGTGTAACTTACTCCTTTTCATCCATGTTTTTCACTTGAGAATATCTTGTATAAGCTACTCCTTCTCATTAATGTTTTTCACTTGAGAATATCTTGTATAAGTTACTCCTTCTCATCAATGTTTTCACCAGAGGATATCTTGTATAAGCTACTCTTTCTAATCCATGTTTTTCACCTTAGAATATCTTGTATAAGCTACTGCTTCTCATCAATGTTTTTCACCTAAGATTATCTTGTATAAGCTACTCCTTCTAATCAATGTTTTTCACTTGAGAATATCTTGTATAAGCTATTCCTTCTCATCAATATTTTTCACCTGAGAATATCTTGTATAAGCTACTCCTTCTCATCAAAAAATTTCACATGAGAATATCTTGTATAAGCTACTCATTCTCATCAATATTTTTCACCTAAGGATATCTTGTGTAACTTACTCCTTTTTATCCATGGTTTTCGCCTGAGAATATCTTGTATCAGCTACTCCTTCTCATTAATGTTTTTCACCTGAGAATATCTTGTATAAGCTACTCCTTCTCATCAATGTTTTTCCTCTGAGAATATCTTGTATAAGCTACTCGTTCTCATCAATGTTTTTCACCTGATAATATCTTATATAAGCTACTCCTTCTCATCAATGTTTTTCACCTGAGAATATCTTGTATCAGCTACTCCTTCTCATCAATGTTTTTTATCTGAGAATATCTTGTATAAGCTACTCCTTCTCATCAATGTTTTTCACCTGAGAATATCTTGTATAAGCTACTGCTTCTCATCACTATTTTTCACCTAAGAATATCTTGTATAAGCTACTCCTTCTCATTAGTGTTTTTCACCTGAGAATATCTTGTATAAGCTACTCCTTCCCATCAATGTTTTTCACATATGAATACATTGTTTTTCAACTGAGAATATCTTGTATAAGCTACTCCTTCTCATTAATATTTTTAACCTAAGAATATCTTTTATAAGATACTCCTTCTCATCAATGTTTTTCACCTGAGAATATATTGTATCAGCTACTCCTTCTCATCAATGTTTTTCACCTAAGAATATCTTTTATAAGCTACTCCATCTCATCGATGTTTTTCACATGACAATATCTTCTATAAGCTACTCCTTCTTATAAATGTTTTTAACCAGAGAATATCTTGTATAAGCTACTCCTTCTCATCAATGTTTTTCACCTAAAAATATCTTGTATAAGCTACTCTTGATCATCAATGTTTTCCCCCTGAAAATATATTCTAAAGCTACTCCTTCTCATCAATGCTTTTCACCTAAGAATATCTTGTATAAGCTACTCCTTCTCCTTAAAAATTTTCACATGATAATATCTTGTATAAGCTACTCCTTCTCAGCGATGTTTTTCAGCTGAGAATATCTTTTGTAAGCTACTCCTTCTCATCGATGTTTTTCACCTCAGAATATCTTGTATAAGCTACTCTTTCTCATCAATATTTTTCACATGAGAATATCTTGTATAAGCTGCTCCATTTCATCAATGTTTTTCACATGACAGTATCTTCTATAAGCTACTCCTTCCCATAAATGTTTTTAACCTGAGAATATGTTGTATTAGCTACTCCTTCTAATCAATGTTTTTCAACTGAAAATATCTTGTATAAGCTACTCCTTCTCATTAATATTTTTCACCTAAGAATATCTTTTATAAGATACTCCTTCTCATCAATGTTTTTCACCTGAGAATATATTGTATCAGCTACTCTCATCAATGTTTTTCACCTAAAAATATCTTTTATAAGCTACTCCATCTCATCAATGTTTTTCACATGACAATATCTTCTATAAGCTACTCCTTCTCATAAATGTTTTTAACTAGAGAATATCTTGTATAAGCTACTCCTTCTCATCAATGTTTTTTACCTAAGAATATCTTGTATAAGCTACTCCTTCTCATTAAACATTTTCACATCAGAATATCTTGTATGAGCTACTCCTTCTCATAAATGTTTTTAACGTAAGATTATCTTGTATAAGCTACTCCTTCTCATCAATGTTTTTCACTTGAGAACATCTTGTATTAGCAACTCCTTCTCATCAATATTTTTCAGCTGAGAATATCTTGTATAATCTACTCCTTCTCATCAATATTTTTCACCTAAGGATATCTTGTGTAAGCTACTCCTTTTCACCCATGTTTTTTCACCTCAAAGTATCTTGTATAATCTATTCCTTCTCATCAATCTTTTTCACCTGAAAATATATTCTATAAGCTACTCCTTCTCATCAATGTTTTTCACCTCATAATATCTTGTATAAGCTACTCCTTCCCATCAATGTTTTTCACCTGAAAATATCTTCTATAAGCTACTCTTTCTCATCAATGTTTTTCACCAGAGAATATCTTGTATAAGCTACTCCTTCTCATAAAAAGTTTTCACCTAAGAATATCTCATAAAAAGTTTTCA
Organism: Solanum sitiens; assembly: GCA_016801875.1. Classification (NCBI taxonomy): domain Eukaryota; kingdom Viridiplantae; phylum Streptophyta; class Magnoliopsida; order Solanales; family Solanaceae; genus Solanum; species Solanum sitiens. The sequence continues at coordinate 622,165 of JABWTJ010000556.1, read as the reverse complement.
CCTAAGAATATCTTGTATAAGCTACTCCTTCTCATCAATGTTTTCACCTGTGGATATCTTATATAAGCTACTCCTTGTAATCCATGTTTTTCACCTTAGAATATCTTGTATAAGCTACTACTTCTCATCAATGTTTTTCACCAAAGATTATCTTGTATAAGCTACTCCTTCTCATCAATGTTTTTCTCTTGAGAATATCTTTTATAAGCGACTCCTTCTCATCAATATTTTTCACCTGAGAATATCTTGTATAAGCTACTCCTTCTCATCAATGTTTTTCACCTGAGAATATCTTGTATAAGCTACTCGTTCTCATCAATGTTTTTCACCTGATAATATCTTATATAAGCTACTCCTTCTCATCAATGTTTTTCACCTGAGAATATCTTGTATCAGCTACTCCTTCTCATCAATGTTTTTTATCTGAGAATATCTTGTATAAGCTACTCCTTCTCATCAATGTTTTTCACCTGAGAATATCTTGTATAAGCTACTGCTTCTCATCACTATTTTTCACTTAAGAATATCTTGTATAAGCTACTCCTTCTCATTAGTGTTTTTCACCTGAGAATATCTTGTATAAGCTACTCCTTCCCATCAATGTTTTTCACATATGAATACATTGTTTTTCAACTGAGAATATCTTGTATAAGCTACTCCTTCTCATTAATATTTTTAACCTAAGAATATCTTTTATAAGATACTCCTTCTCATCAATGTTTTTCTGAGAATTAATCAGCTACTCCTTCTCACAATGTTTTTCACCTAAGAATATCTATAAGCTACTCCATCTCATATGTTTTTCACATGACAATATCTTCTATAAGCTTCCTCATATAATGTTTTTAACGTAAGATTATCTTGTATAAGCTACTCCTTCTCATCAATGTTTTTCACTTGAGAACATCTTGTATTAGCAACTCCTTCTCATCAATATTTTTCAGCTGAGAATATCTTGTATAATCTACTCCTTCTCATCAATATTTTTCACCTAAGGATATCTTGTGTAAGCTACTCCTTTTCACCCATGTTTTTTCACCTCAAAGTATCTTGTATAATCTATTCCTTCTCATCAATCTTTTTCACCTGAAAATATATTCTATAAGCTACTCCTTCTCATCAATGTTTTTCACCTCATAATATCTTGTATAAGCTACTCCTTCCCATCAATGTTTTTCACCTGAAAATATCTTCTATAAGCTACTCTTTCTCATCAATGTTTTTCACCAGAGAATATCTTGTATAAGCTACTCCTTCTCATAAAAAGTTTTCACCTAAGAATATCTCATAAAAAGTTTTCACCTAAGAATATCTTGTATAAGCTACTCCTTCTCATCAATGTTTTCACCTGTGGATATCTTATATAAGCTACTCCTTGTAATCCATGTTTTTCACCTTAGAATATCTTGTATAAGCTACTACTTCTCATCAATGTTTTTCACCAAAGATTATCTTGTATAAGCTACTCCTTCTCATCAATGTTTTTCTCTTGAGAATATCTTTTATAAGCGACTCCTTCTCATCAATATTTTTCACCTGAGAATATCTTGTATAAGCTACTCCTTCTCATCAATGTTTTTCACCTGAGAATATCTTGTATAAGCTACTCGTTCTCATCAATGTTTTTCACCTGATAATATCTTATATAAGCTACTCCTTCTCATCAATGTTTTTCACCTGAGAATATCTTGTATCAGCTACTCCTTCTCATCAATGTTTTTTATCTGAGAATATCTTGTATAAGCTACTCCTTCTCATCAATGTTTTTCACCTGAGAATATCTTGTATAAGCTACTGCTTCTCATCACTATTTTTCACTTAAGAATATCTTGTATAAGCTACTCCTTCTCATTAGTGTTTTTCACCTGAGAATATCTTGTATAAGCTACTCCTTCCCATCAATGTTTTTCACATATGAATACATTGTTTTTCAACTGAGAATATCTTGTATAAGCTACTCCTTCTCATTAATATTTTTAACCTAAGAATATCTTTTATAAGATACTCCTTCTCATCAATGTTTTTCACCTGAGAATATATTGTATCAGCTACTCCTTCTCATCAATGTTTTTCACCTAAGAATATCTTTTATAAGCTACTCCATCTCATCGATGTTTTTCACATGACAATATCTTCTATAAGCTACTCCTTCTTATAAATGTTTTTAACCAGAGAATATCTTGTATAAGCTACTCCTTCTCATCAATGTTTTTCACCTAAAAATATCTTGTATAAGCTACTCTTGATCATCAATGTTTTCCCCCTGAAAATATATTCTAAAGCTACTCCTTCTCATCAATGCTTTTCACCTAAGAATATCTTGTATAAGCTACTCCTTCTCCTTAAAAATTTTCACATGATAATATCTTGTATAAGCTACTCCTTCTCAGCGATGTTTTTCAGCTGAGAATATCTTTTGTAAGCTACTCCTTCTCATCGATGTTTTTCACCTCAGAATATCTTGTATAAGCTACTCTTTCTCATCAATGTTTTTCACATGAGAATATCTTATATAAGCTGCTCCATTTCATCAATGTTTTTCACATGACAGTATCTTCTATAAGCTACTCCTTCCCATAAATGTTTTTAACCTGAGAATATGTTGTATAAGCTACTCCTTCTAATCAAAGTTTTTCAACTGAAAATATCTTGTATAAGCTACTCCTTCTCATTAATATTTCTCACCTAAGAATATCTTTTATAAGATACTCCTTCTCATCAATGTTTTTCACCTGAGAATATATTGTATCAGCTACTCTCATCAATGTTTTTCACCTAAAAATATCTTTTATAAGCTACTCCATCTCATCAATGTTTTTCACATGACAATATCTTCTATAAGCTACTCCTTCTCATAAATGTTTTTAACTAGAGAATATCTTGTATAAGCTACTCCTTCTCATCAATGTTTTTTACCTAAGAATATCTTGTATAAGCTACTCCTTCTCATTAAACATTTTCACATCAGAATATCTTGTATGAGCTACTCCTTCTCATAAATGTTTTTAACGTAAGATTATCTTGTATAAGCTACTCCTTCTCATCAATAATTTTCACTTGAGAACATCTTGTATTAGCAACTCCTTCTCATCAATATTTTTCAGCTGAGAATATCTTGTATAATCTACTCCTTCTCATCAATATTTTTCACCTAAGGATATCTTGTGTAAGCTACTCCTTTTCACCCATGTTTTTTCACCTCAAAGTATCTTGTATAATCTATTCCTTCTCATCAATCTTTTTCACCTGAAAATATATTCTATAAGCTACTCCTTCTCATCAATGTTTTTCACCTCATAATATCTTGTATAAGCTACTCCTTCCCATCAATGTTTTTCACCTGAAAATATCTTCTATAAGCTACTCTTTCTCATCAATGTTTTTCACCAGAGAATATCTTGTATAAGCTACTCCTTCTCATAAAATGTTTTCACCTAAGAATATCTCATAAAAAGTTTTCACCTAAGAATATCTTGTATAAGCTACTCCTTCTCATCAATGTTTTCACCTGTGGATATCTTATATAAGCTACTCCTTGTAATCCATGTTTTTCACCTTAGAATATCTTGTATAAGCTACTACTTCTCATCAATGTTTTTCACCAAAGATTATCTTGTATAAGCTACTCCTTCTCATCAATGTTTTTCTCTTGAGAATATCTTTTATAAGCGACTCCTTCTCATCAATATTTTTCTCTTGAGAATATCTTTTATAAGCGACTCCTTCTCATCAATATTTTTCACCTGAGAATATCTTGTATAAGCTATTCCTTCTCATCAAAAAATTTCACATGAGAATATTTTGTATAGACTACTCATTCTCATCAATATTTTTCACCTAAGGATATGTTGTGTAACTTACTCCTTTTCATCCATGTTTTTCACCTGAGAATATCTTGTAAAAGCTACTCCTTCTCACTAATGTTTTTCACCTGAGAATATATTGTATAAGCTACTCTTGATCATCAATGTTTTCCACCTGAGAATATCTTCTATAAGCTACTTCTTCTCATCAATGCTTTTCACCTAAGAATATCTTGTATAAGCTACTCCTTCTCCTTAAAAATTTTCACATGAGAATATCTTGTATAAGCTACTCCTTCTTATCGATGTTTTTCACCTGAGAATATCTTTTGTAAGCTACTCCTTCTCATCAATGTTTTTCACCTCAGAATATCTTGTATAAGCTACTCTTTATCATCGATGTTTTTCACATGAGAATATCTTGTATAAGCTACTCCATCTCATTAATGTTTTTCACATGACAATATCTTCTATAAGCTACTCCTTCTCATAAATGTTTTTAACCAGAGAATATCTTGTATAAGCTACTCCTTCTCATCAATGTTTTTCACCTGAGAATATCTTGTATAAGCTACTCTTGATCATCAATGTTTTCCACCTGAAATTATCTTCTATAAGCTACTCCTTCTCATCAATGCTTTTCACCTAAGAATATCTTGTATAAGCTACTCCTTCTCATTAAAAATTTTCACATGAGAATATCTTGTATGAGCTACTCCTTCTCATAAATGTTTTTAACGTAAGATTATCTTGTATAAGCTACTCCTTCTCATCAATGTTTTTCACTTGAGAACATCTTGTATAAGCAACTCCTTGTCATCAATATTTTTCACCTGAGAATATCTTGTATAAGCTACTCCTTCTCATCAATATTTTTCACCTAAGGATATCTTGTGTAAGCTAGTCCTTTTCATCCATGTTTTTTCACCTCAAAGTATCTTGTATAATCTACTCCTTTTCATCAATCTTTTTCACCTGAAAATATCTTCTATAAGCTACTCCTTCTCATCAATGTTTTTCACCTCATAATATCTTGTATAAGCTACTCCTTCCCATCAATGTTTTTCACATATGAATATCTTTTATAAGGTACTCCATCTCATAAAAATTGTTTACCTGAGAATATCTTGTATAACCTACTCCTTCTCATCAATGTTTTTCACCTGAAAATATCTTCTATAAGCTACTCCTTCTCATCAATGTTTTTCACCAGAGAATATCTTGTATAAGCTACTCCTTCTCATAAAAAGTTTTCACCTCAGAATATCTTGTATAAGCTACTCCTTCTCATCAATGCTTTCACCTGAGGATATCTTATATAAGCTACTCCTTGTAATCCATGTTTTTCACCTTAGAATATCTTGTAAAAGCTACTACTTCTCATCAATGTTTTTCACCAAAGATTATCTTGTATAAGCTACTCCTTCTCATCAATGTTTTTCTCTTGAGAATATCTTTTATAAGCGACTCCTTTTCATCAATATTTTTCACCTGAGAATATCTTGTATAAGCTATTCCTTCTCATCAAAAAATTTCACATGACAATATTTTGTATAAGCTACTCATTCTCATCAATATTTTTCAGCTAAGGATATGTTGTGTAACTTACTCCTTTTCATCCATGTTTTTCACCTGAGAATATCTTGTATAAGCTACTCCTTCTCATTAATGTTTTCACCTGAGAATATCTTGTATAAGCTACTTCTTCTCATCAATGTTTTCCACCTTAGAATATCTTGTATAAGCTACTCCTTCTCATCAATGTTTTTCACCTGAAAATATCTTGCATCATCTACTCCTTCTCATCAAATGAGAATATCTTGTATAAGCTAGTCCTTCTCATTAATGTTTTTCACCTGAGAATATCTAGTATAAGCTACTCCTTCTCATCACTATTTCTCACTTAAGAATATCTTGTATAAGCTACTCCTTCTCATTAATGTTTTTCACCTGAGAATATCTTGTATAAGCTACTCCTTCTCATCAATGTTTTTCACCTTAGAATATCTTGTATAAGCTACTCCTTCTCATCATTTTTTTTCACCTGAGAATATCTTGTATAAGCTACTCCTTCTCATCAATGTTTTTAACCTGAAAATATCTTGTATCATCTACTCCTTCTCATCAATGTTTTTCACCTGAGAATATCTTGTATAACCTATTCCTTCTCATCAATGTTTTTCACCTTAGAATATCTTGTATAAGCTATTCCTCCTCATCAATGTTTTTCACCGGAGAATATCTAGTATAAGCTACTCCTTCTCATCAATTCTTTTCACCTCATAATATCTTGCATAAGATACTCCTTCCCATCAATGTTTTTCACAAATGAATATCTTGTATAAGCTACTCCTTCTCATATAATTTTTTTAGCTGAGAATATCTTGTATAACCTACTCCTTCTCATCAATGTTTTCCACCTGAAAATATCTTGTATAAGCTACTCCTTCTCATCGATGTTTTTCACCTGATAATATCTTTTGTAAGCTACTCCTTCTCATCGATGTTTTTCACCTCTGAATATCTTGAATAAGCTACTCTTTCTCATCAATGTTTTTCACATGAGAATATCTTGTATAAGCTGCTCCATTTCATCAATGTTTTTCACATGACAATATCTTCTATAAGCTACTCCTTCCCATAAATGTTTTTAACCTGAGAATATCTTGTATAAGCTACTCCTTCTAATCAATGTTTTTCACCTTAGAATATATTGTATAAGCTACTCCTTCTCATCATTGTTTTTCACCTGAGAATATCTTGTATAAGCTACTCTTTCTCATCAATGTTTTTCACCTGAGAATATCTTGTATCAGCTACTCCTTCTCATCAATGTTTTTCACCTGAGAATATCTTGTAGAAGCTACTCCTTCTCATTAATGTTTTTCACCTGAAAATATCTTGTATAAGCTACTCTTTCTCATGGATGTTTTTCACCTGAGAATATCTTCTGTAAGCTACTCCTTCTCATCAATGTTTTTCACCTCAGAATATCTTGTATAAGCTACTCTTTCTCATCAATGTTTTTCACATGAGAGTATCTTGTATAAGCTGCTCCATTTCATCAATGTTTTTCACATGACAATATCTTCTATAAGCTACTCCTTCCCATAAATGTTTTTAACCTGAGAATATCTTGTATAAGCTACTCCTGCTAATCAATGTTTTTCAACTGAGAATAGCTTGTATAAGCTACTCCTTCTCATTAATATTTTTCACCTAAGAATATCTTTTATAAGATACTCCTTCTCATCAATGTTTTTAACCTGAGAAATTGTATCAGCTACTCCTTCTCATCAATGTTTTTCACCTAAGAATATCTTTTATAAGCTACTCCATCTCATTAATGTTTTTCACATGACAATATCTTCTATAAGCTACTCCTTGTCATCAATGTTTTTCACCTCATAATATCTTGTATAAGCTACTCCTTCCCATCAATGTTTTTCACATATGAATATCTTGTATAAGGCACTCCATCTTATAAAATTTTTTTACCTGAGAATATCTTGTATAACCTACTCCTTCTCATCAATGTTTTTCACCTGAAAATATCTTCTATAAGCTACTCCTTCTCATCAATGTTTTTCACCAGAGAATATCTTGTATAAGCTACTCCTTCTCATAAAAAGTTTTCACCTCAGAATATCTTGTATAAGCTACTCCTTCTCAACAATGTTTTCACTTGAGGATATCTTATATAAGCTACTCCTTGTAATCCATGTTTTTCACCTTAGAATATCTTGTATAAGCTAATACTTCTCATCAATGTTTTTCACCAAAGATTATCTTGTATAAGCTACTCCTTCTCATAAATGTTTTTCACTTGAGAATATCTTGTATAACCTACTCCTTCTCATCAATGTTTTTCACCTGAAAATATCTTCTATAAGCTACTCCTTCTCATCAATGTTTTTCACCAGAGAATATCTTGTATAAGCTACTCCTTCTCATAAAAAGTTTTCACCTCAGAATATCTTGTATAAGCTACTCCTTCTCATCAATGCTTTCACCTGAGGATATCTTATATAAGCTACTCCTTGTAATCCATGTTTTTCACCTTAGAATATCTTGTAAAAGCTACTACTTCTCATCAATGTTTTTCACCAAAGATTATCTTGTATAAGCTACTCCTTCTCATCAATGTTTTTCTCTTGAGAATATCTTTTATAAGCGACTCCTTTTCATCAATATTTTTCACCTGAGAATATCTTGTATAAGCTATTCCTTCTCATCAAAAAATTTCACATGACAATATTTTGTATAAGCTACTCATTCTCATCAATATTTTTCAGCTAAGGATATGTTGTGTAACTTACTCCTTTTCATCCATGTTTTTCACCTGAGAATATCTTGTATAAGCTACTCCTTCTCATTAATGTTTTCACCTGAGAATATCTTGTATAAGCTACTTCTTCTCATCAATGTTTTTCACCTTAGAATATCTTGTATAAGCTACTCCTTCTCATCAATGTTTTTCACCTGAAAATATCTTGCATCATCTACTCCTTCTCATCAATGTTTTTCACTTGAGAATATCTTGTATAAGCTAGTCCTTCTCATTAATGTTTTTCACCTGAGAATATCTAGTATAAGCTACTCCTTCTCATCAATGCTTTTCACCTAAGAATATCTTGTATAAGCTACTCCTTCTCATTAAAAATTTTCACATGAGAATATCTTGTATGAGCTACTCCTTCTCATAAATGTTTTTAACGTAAGATTATCTTGTATAAGCTACTCCTTCTCATCAATGTTTTTCACTTGAGAACATCTTGTATAAGCAACTCCTTGTCATCAATATTTTTCACCTGAGAATATCTTGTATAAGCTACTCCTTCTCATCAATATTTTTCACCTAAGGATATCTTGTGTAAGCTAGTCCTTTTCATCCATGTTTTTTCACCTCAAAGTATCTTGTATAATCTACTCCTTTTCATCAATCTTTTTCACCTGAAAATATCTTCTATAAGCTACTCCTTCTCATCAATGTTTTTCACCTCATAATATCTTGTATAAGCTACTCCTTCCCATCAATGTTTTTCACATATGAATATCTTTTATAAGGTACTCCATCTCATAAAAATTGTTTACCTGAGAATATCTTGTATAACCTACTCCTTCTCATCAATGTTTTTCACCTGAAAATATCTTCTATAAGCTACTCCTTCTCATCAATGTTTTTCACCAGAGAATATCTTGTATAAGCTACTCCTTCTCATAAAAAGTTTTCACCTCAGAATATCTTGTATAAGCTACTCCTTCTCATCAATGTTTTCACCTGAGGATATCTTATATAAGCTACTCCTTGTAATCCATGTTTTTCACCTTAGAATATCTTGTAAAAGCTACTACTTCTCATCAATGTTTTTCACCAAAGATTATCTTGTATAAGCTACTCCTTCTCATCAATGTTTTTCTCTTGAGAATATCTTTTATAAGCGACTCCTTTTCATCAATATTTTTCACCTGAGAATATCTTGTATAAGCTATTCCTTCTCATCAAAAAATTTCACATGACAATATTTTGTATAAGCTACTCATTCTCATCAATATTTTTCAGCTAAGGATATGTTGTGTAACTTACTCCTTTTCATCCATGTTTTTCACCTGAGAATATCTTGTATAAGCTACTCCTTCTCATTAATGTTTTCACCTGAGAATATCTTGTATAAGCTACTTCTTCTCATCAATGTTTTTCACCTTAGAATATCTTGTATAAGCTACTCCTTAATATCATTTTTTTTCACCTGAGAATATCTTGTATAAGCTACTCCTTCTCATCAATGTTTTTCACCTGAAAATATCTTGCATCATCTACTCCTTCTCATCAATGTTTTTCACTTGAGAATATCTTGTATAAGCTAGTCCTTCTCATTAATGTTTTTCACCTGAGAATATCTAGTATAAGCTACTCCTTCTCATCACTATTTCTCACTTAAGAATATCTTGTATAAGCTACTCCTTCTCATTAATGTTTTTCACCTGAGAATATCTTGTATAAGCTACTTCTTCTCATCAATGTTTTTCACCTTAGAATATCTTGTATAAGCTACTCCTTCTCATCATTTTTTTTCACCTGAGAATATCTTGTATAAGCTACTCCTTCTCATCAATGTTTTTAACCTGAAAATATCTTGTATCATCTACTCCTTCTCATCAATGTTTTTCACCTGAGAATATCCTGTATAACCTATTCCTTCTCATCAATGTTTTTCACCTTAGAATATCTTGTATAAGCTATTCCTCCTCATCAATGTTTTTCACCGGAGAATATCTAGTATAAGCTACTCCTTCTCATCAATTCTTTTCACCTCATAATATCTTGCATAAGATACTCCTTCCCATCAATGTTTTTCACAAATGAATATCTTGTATAAGCTACTCCTTCTCATATAATTTTTTTAGCTGAGAATATCTTGTATAACCTACTCCTTCTCATCAATGTTTTCCACCTGAAAATATCTTGTATAAGCTACTCCTTCTCATCGATGTTTTTCACCTGATAATATCTTTTGTAAGCTACTCCTTCTCATCGATGTTTTTCACCTCTGAATATCTTGAATAAGCTACTCTTTCTCATCAATGTTTTTCACATGAGAATATCTTGTATAAGCTGCTCCATTTCATCAATGTTTTTCACATGACAATATCTTCTATAAACTACTCCTTCCCATAAATGTTTTTAACCTGAGAATATCTTGTATAGCTACTCCTTCTAATCAATGTTTTTCACCTTAGAATATATTGTATAAGCTACTCCTTCTCATCATTGTTTTTCACCTGAGAATATCTTGTATAAGCTACTCTTTCTCATCAATGTTTTTCACCTGAGAATATCTTGTATCAGCCACTCCTTCTCATCAATGTTTTTCACTTGAGAATATCTTGTAGAAGCTACTCCTTCTCATTAATGTTTTTCACCTGAAAATATCTTGTATAAGCTACTCCTTCTCATGGATGTTTTTCACCTCAGAATATCTTCTGTAAGCTACTCCTTCTCATCAATGTTTTTCACCTCAGAATATCCTGTATAAGCTACTCTTTCTCATCAATGTTTTTCACATGAGAGTATCTTGTATAAGCTGCTCCATTTCATCAATGTTTTTCACATGACAACATCTTCTATAAGCTACTCCTTCCCATAAATGTTTTTAACCTGAGAATATCTTGTATAAGCTACTCCTTCTAATCAATGTTTTTCAACTGAGAATAGCTTGTATAAGCTACTCCTTCTCATTAATATTTTTCACCTAAGAATATCTTTTATAAGATACTCCTTCTCATCAATGTTTTTCACCTGAGAAATTGTATCAGCTACTCCTTCTCATCAATGTTTTTCACCTAAGAATATCTTTTATAAGCTACTCCATCTCATTAATGTTTTTCACATGACAATATCTTCTATAAGCTACTCCTTGTCATCAATGTTTTTCACCTCATAATATCTTGTATAAGCTACTCCTTCTCATAAATTTTTTTTACCTGAGAATATCTTGTATAACCTACTCCTTCTCATCAATGTTTTTCACCTGAAAATATCTTCTATAAGCTACTCCTTCTCATCAATGTTTTTCACCAGAGAATATCTTGTATAAGCTACTCCTTCTCATAAAAAGTTTTCACCTCAGAATATCTTGTATAAGCTACTCCTTCTCAACAATGTTTTCACTTGAGGATATCTTATATAAGCTACTCCTTGTAATCCATGTTTTTCACCTTAGAATATCTTGTATAAGCTAATACTTCTCATCAATGTTTTTCACCAAAGATTATCTTGTATAAGCTACTCCTTCTCATCAATGTTTTTCTCTTGAGAATATCTTTTATAAGAGACTCCTTCTCATCAATATTTTTCACCTGAGAATATCTTGTATAAGCTATTCCTTCTCATCCAAAAATTTCACATGAGAATATTTTGTATAAGCTACTCATTCTGATCATTTTTTTTCACTTGAGAATATCTTGTATAAGCTATTCCTTCTCATCAAAAAATTTCACATGAGAATATTTTTTATAGACTACTCATTCTCATCAATATTTTTCACCTAAGGATATGTTGTGTAACTTACTCCTTTTCATCCATGTTTTTCACCTGAGAATATCTTGTAAAAGCTACTCCTTCTCACTAATGTTTTTCACCTGAGAATATATTGTATAAGCTACTCTTGATCATCAATGTTTTCCACCTGAGAATATCTTCTATAAGCTACTTCTTCTCATCAATGCTTTTCACCTAAGAATATCTTGTATAAGCTACTCCTTCTCCTTAAAAATTTTCACATGAGAATATCTTGTATAAGCTACTCCTTCTCATCGATGTTTTTCACCTGAGAATATCTTTTGTAAGCTACTCCTTCTCATCAATGTTTTTCACCTCAGAATATCTTGTATAAGCTACTCTTTATCATCGATGTTTTTCACATGAGAATATCTTGTATAAGCTACTCCATCTCATTAATGTTTTTCACATGACAATATCTTCTATAAGCTACTCCTTCTCATAAATGTTTTTAACCAGAGAATATCTTGTATAAGCTACTCCTTCTCATCAATGTTTTTCACCTGAGAATATCTTGTATAAGCTACTCTTGATCATCAATGTTTTCCACCTGAAATTATCTTCTATAAGCTACTCCTTCTCATCAATGCTTTTCACCTAAGAATATCTTGTATAAGCTACTCCTTCTCATTAAAAATTTTCACATGAGAATATCTTGTATGAGCTACTCCTTCTCATAAATGTTTTTAACGTAAGATTATCTTGTATAAGCTACTCCTTCTCATCAATGTTTTTCACTTGAGAACATCTTGTATAAGCAACTCCTTGTCATCAATATTTTTCACCTGAGAATATCTTGTATAAGCTACTCCTTCTCATCAATATTTTTCACCTAAGGATATCTTGTGTAAGCTAGTCCTTTTCATCCATGTTTTTTCACCTCAAAGTATCTTGTATAATCTACTCCTTTTCATCAATCTTTTTCACCTGAAAATATCTTCTATAAGCTACTCCTTCTCATCAATGTTTTTCACCTCATAATATCTTGCATAAGCTACTCCTTCCCATCAATGTTTTTCACATATGAATATCTTTTATAAGGTACTCCATCTCATAAAAATTGTTTACCTGAGAATATCTTGTATAACCTACTCCTTCTCATCAATGTTTTTCACCTGAAAATATCTTCTATAAGCTACTCCTTCTCATCAATGTTTTTCACCAGAGAATATCTTGTATAAGCTACTCCTTCTCATAAAAAGTTTTCACCTCAGAATATCTTGTATAAGCTACTCCTTCTCATCAATGTTTTCACCTGAGGATATCTTATATAAGCTACTCCTTGTAATCCATGTTTTTAACCTTAGAATATCTTGTAAAAGCTACTACTTCTCATCAATGTTTTTCACCAAAGATTATCTTGTATAAGCTACTCCTTCTCATCAATGTTTTTCTCTTGAGAATATCTTTTATAAGCGACTCCTTCTCATCAATATTTTTCACCTGAGAATATCTTGTATAAGCTATTCCTTCTCATCAAAAAATTTCACATGAGAATATTTTGTATAAGCTACTCATTCTCAATAATATTTTTCACCTAAGGATATGTTGTGTAACTTACTCCTTTTCATCCATGTTTTTCACCTGAGAATATCTTGTATAAGCTACTCCTTCTCATTAATGTTTTCACCTGAGAATATCTTGTATAAGCTACTTCTTCTCATCAATGTTTTTCACCTTAGAATATCTTGTATAAGCTACTCCTTAATATCATTTTTTTTCACCTGAGAATATCTTGTATAAGCTACTCCTTCTCATCAATGTTTTTCACCTGAAAATATCTTGCATCATCTACTCCTTCTCATCAATGTTTTTCACTTGAGAATATCTTGAATAAGCTAGTCCTTCTCATTAATGTTTTTCACCTGAGAATATCTAGTATAAGCTACTCCTTCTCATCACTATTTCTCACTTAAGAATATCTTGTATAAGCTACTCCTTCTCATTAATGTTTTTCACCTGAGAATATCTTGTATAAGCTACTTCTTCTCATCAATGTTTTTCACCTGAGAATATCTTGTATAAGCTACTTCTTCTCATCAATGTTTTTCACCTTAGAATATCTTGTATAAGCTACTCCTTCTCATCATTTTTTTTCACCTGAGAATATCTTGTATAAGCTACTCCTTCTCATCAATGTTTTTAACCTGAAAATATCTTGTATCATCTACTCCTTCTCATCAATGTTTTTCACCTGAGAATATCTTGTATAACCTATTCCTTCTCATCAATGTTTTTCACCTTAGAATATCTTGTATAAGCTATTCCTCCTCATCAATGTTTTTCACCGGAGAATATCTAGTATAAGCTACTCCTTCTCATCAATTCTTTTCACCTCATAATATCTTGCATAAGATACTCCTTCCCATCAATGTTTTTCACAAATGAATATCTTGTATAAGCTACTCCTTCTCATAAAATTTTTTTAGCTGAGAATATCTTGTATAACCTACTCCTTCTCATCAATGTTTTCCACCTGAAAATATCTTGTATAAGCTACTCCTTCTCATCGATGTTTTTCACCTGATAATATTATTTGTAAGCTACTCCTTCTCATCGATGTTTTTCACCTCTGAATATCTTGAATAAGCTACTCTTTCTCATCAATGTTTTTCACATGAGAATATCTTGTATAAGCTGCTCCATTTCATCAATGTTTTTCACATGACAATATCTTCTATAAACTACTCCTTCCCATAAATGTTTTTAACCTGAGAATATCTTGTATAGCTACTCCTTCTCATCAATGTTTTTCACCTTAGAATATATTGTATAAAAGCCCACTCCCTTCTCACATTTGGTTTTCGGAGACAAAAATATGTTTTTTCAAGCTGAGAATAGCTTGGGGTATAAGCTTACTCCTTCGTCATTAATATTTTCACCTTTAAGAATATCTTTTATAGATTACTCCTTCTCATCAATGTTTTTCACCTTCGAGAATATTGTATCAGCTACTCCTTCTCATCAATGTTTTTCACCTAAGAATATCTTTTATAAGCTACTCCATCTCATTAATGTTTTTCACATGACAATATCTTCTATAAGCTACTCCTTGTCATCAATGTTTTTCACCTCATAATATCTTGTATAAGCTACTCCTTCCCATCAATGTTTTTCACATATGAATATCTTGTATAAGGCACTCTATCTTATAAAATTTTTTTACCTGAGAATATCTTGTATAACCTACTCCTTCTCATCAATGTTTTTCACCTGAAAATATCTTCTATAAGCTACTCCTTCTCATCAATGTTTTTCACCAGAGAATATCTTGTATAAGCTACTCCTTCTCATAAAAAGTTTTCACCTCAGAATATCTTGTATAAGCTACTCCTTCTCAACAATGTTTTCACTTGAGGATATCTTATATAAGCTACTCCTTGTAATCCATGTTTTTCACCTTAGAATATCTTGTATAAGCTAATACTTCTCATCAATGTTTTTCACCAAAGATTATCTTGTATAAGCTACTCCTTCTCATCAATGTTTTTCTCTTGAGAATATCTTTTATAAGAGACTCCTTCTCATCAATATTTTTCACCTGAGAATATCTTGTATAAGCTATTCCTTCTCATCCAAAAATTTCACATGAGAATATTTTGTATAAGCTACTCATTCTGATCATTTTTTTTCACTTGAGAATATCTTGTATAAGCTATTCCTTCTCATCAAAAAATTTCACATGAGAATATTTTTTATAGACTACTCATTCTCATCAATATTTTTCACCTAAGGATATGTTGTGTAACTTACTCCTTTTCATCCATGTTTTTCACCTGAGAATATCTTGTAAAAGCTACTCCTTCTCACTAATGTTTTTCACCTGAGAATATATTGTATAAGCTACTCTTGATCATCAATGTTTTCCACCTGAGAATATCTTCTATAAGCTACTTCTTCTCATCAATGCTTTTCACCTAAGAATATCTTGTATAAGCTACTCCTTCTCATCAATATTTTTCACCTAAGGATATCTTGTGTAAGCTAGTCCTTTTCATCCATGTTTTTTCACCTCAAAGTATCTTGTATAATCTACTCCTTTTCATCAATCTTTTTCACCTGAAAATATCTTCTATAAGCTACTCTTTATCATCGATGTTTTTCACATGAGAATATCTTGTATAAGCTACTCCATCTCATTAATGTTTTTCACATGACAATATCTTCTATAAGCTACTCCTTCTCATAAATGTTTTTAACCAGAGAATATCTTGTATAAGCTACTCCTTCTCATCAATGTTTTTCACCTGAGAATATCTTGTATAAGCTACTCTTGATCATCAATGTTTTCCACCTGAAATTATCTTCTATAAGCTACTCCTTCTCATCAATGCTTTTCACCTAAGAATATCTTGTATAAGCTACTCCTTCTCATTAAAAATTTTCACATGAGAATATCTTGTATGAGCTACTCCTTCTCATAAATGTTTTTAACGTAAGATTATCTTGTATAAGCTACTCCTTCTCATCAATGTTTTTCACTTGAGAACATCTTGTATAAGCAACTCCTTGTCATCAATATTTTTCACCTGAGAATATCTTGTATAAGCTACTCCTTCTCATCAATATTTTTCACCTAAGGATATCTTGTGTAAGCTAGTCCTTTTCATCCATGTTTTTTCACCTCAAAGTATCTTGTATAATCTACTCCTTTTCATCAATCTTTTTCACCTGAAAATATCTTCTATAAGCTACTCCTTCTCATCAATGTTTTTCACCTCATAATATCTTGCATAAGCTACTCCTTCCCATCAATGTTTTTCACATATGAATATCTTTTATAAGGTACTCCATCTCATAAAAATTGTTTACCTGAGAATATCTTGTATAACCTACTCCTTCTCATCAATGTTTTTCACCTGAAAATATCTTCTATAAGCTACTCCTTCTCATCAATGTTTTTCACCAGAGAATATCTTGTATAAGCTACTCCTTCTCATAAAAAGTTTTCACCTCAGAATATCTTGTATAAGCTACTCCTTCTCATCAATGTTTTCACCTGAGGATATCTTATATAAGCTACTCCTTGTAATCCATGTTTTTAACCTTAGAATATCTTGTAAAAGCTACTACTTCTCATCAATGTTTTTCACCAAAGATTATCTTGTATAAGCTACTCCTTCTCATCAATGTTTTTCTCTTGAGAATATCTTTTATAAGCGACTCCTTCTCATCAATATTTTTCACCTGAGAATATCTTGTATAAGCTATTCCTTCTCATCAAAAAATTTCACATGAGAATATTTTGTATAAGCTACTCATTCTCAATAATATTTTTCACCTAAGGATATGTTGTGTAACTTACTCCTTTTCATCCATGTTTTTCACCTGAGAATATCTTGTATAAGCTACTCCTTCTCATTAATGTTTTCACCTGAGAATATCTTGTATAAGCTACTTCTTCTCATCAATGTTTTTCACCTTAGAATATCTTGTATAAGCTACTCCTTAATATCATTTTTTTTCACCTGAGAATATCTTGTATAAGCTACTCCTTCTCATCAATGTTTTTCACCTGAAAATATCTTGCATCATCTACTCCTTCTCATCAATGTTTTTCACTTGAGAATATCTTGAATAAGCTAGTCCTTCTCATTAATGTTTTTCACCTGAGAATATCTAGTATAAGCTACTCCTTCTCATCACTATTTCTCACTTAAGAATATCTTGTATAAGCTACTCCTTCTCATTAATGTTTTTCACCTGAGAATATCTTGTATAAGCTACTTCTTCTCATCAATGTTTTTCACCTGAGAATATCTTGTATAAGCTACTTCTTCTCATCAATGTTTTTCACCTTAGAATATCTTGTATAAGCTACTCCTTCTCATCATTTTTTTTCACCTGAGAATATCTTGTATAAGCTACTCCTTCTCATCAATGTTTTTAACCTGAAAATATCTTGTATCATCTACTCCTTCTCATCAATGTTTTTCACCTGAGAATATCTTGTATAACCTATTCCTTCTCATCAATGTTTTTCACCTTAGAATATCTTGTATAAGCTATTCCTCCTCATCAATGTTTTTCACCGGAGAATATCTAGTATAAGCTACTCCTTCTCATCAATTCTTTTCACCTCATAATATCTTGCATAAGATACTCCTTCCCATCAATGTTTTTCACAAATGAATATCTTGTATAAGCTACTCCTTCTCATAAAATTTTTTTAGCTGAGAATATCTTGTATAACCTACTCCTTCTCATCAATGTTTTCCACCTGAAAATATCTTGTATAAGCTACTCCTTCTCATCGATGTTTTTCACCTGATAATATTATTTGTAAGCTACTCCTTCTCATCGATGTTTTTCACCTCTTAATATCTTGAATAAGCTACTCTTTCTCATCAATGTTTTTCACATGAGAATATCTTGTATAAGCTGCTCCATTTCATCAATGTTTTTCACATGACAATATCTTCTATAAACTACTCCTTCCCATAAATGTTTTTAACCTGAGAATATCTTGTATAGCTACTCCTTCTAATCAATGTTTTTCACCTTAGAATATATTGTATAAGCTACTCCTTCTCATCATTGTTTTTCACCTGAGAATATCTTGTATAAGCTACTCTTTCTCATCAATGTTTTTCACCTGAGAATATCTTGTATCAGCCACTCCTTCTCATCAATGTTTTTCACTTGAGAATATCTTGTAGAAGCTACTCCTTCTCATTAATGTTTTTCACCTGAAAATATCTTGTATAAGCTACTCCTTCTCATGGATGTTTTTCACCTCAGAATATCTTCTGTAAGCTACTCCTTCTCATCAATGTTTTTCACCTCAGAATATCTTGTATAAGCTACTCTTTCTCATCAATGTTTTTCACATGAGAGTATCTTGTATAAGCTGCTCCATCTCATCAATGTTTTTCACATGACAATATCTTCTATAAGCTACTCCTTCCCATAAATGTTTTTAACCTGAGAATATCTTGTATAAGCTACTCCTTCTAATCAATGTTTTTCAACTGAGAATAGCTTGTATAAGCTACTCCTTCTCATTAATATTTTTCACCTAAGAATATCTTTTATAAGATACTCCTTCTCATCAATGTTTTTCACGTGAGAAATTGTATCAGCTACTCCTTCTCATCAATGTTTTTCACCTAAGAATATCTTTTATTAAGCTACTCCATCTCATTAATGTTTTTCACATGACAATATCTTCTATAAGCTACTCCTTGTCATCAATGTTTTTCACCTCATAATATCTTGTATAAGCTACTCCTTCCCATCAATGTTTTTCACATATGAATATCTTGTATAAGGCACTCCATCTCATAAATTTTTTTTACCTGAGAATATCTTGTATAACCTACTGCTTCTCATCAATGTTTTTCACCTGAAAATATCTTCTATAAGCTACTCCTTCTCATCAATGTTTTTCACCAGAGAATATCTTGTATAAGCTACTCCTCATAAAAAGTTTTCACCTCAGAATATCTTGTATAAGCTACTCCTTCTCAACAATGTTTTCACCTGAGGATATCTTATATAAGCTACTCCTTGTAATCCATGTTTTTCACCTCAGAATATCTTGTATAAGCTACTCCTTCTCAACAATGTTTTCACCTGAGGATATCTTATATAAGCTACTCCTTGTAATCCATATTTTTCACCTTAGAATATCTTGTATAAGCTAATACTTCTCATCAATGTTTTTCACCAAAGATTATCTTGTATAAGCTACTCCTTCTCATCAATGTTTTTCTCTTGAGAATATCTTTTATAAGAGACTCCTTCTCATCAATATTTTTCACCTGAGAATATCTTGTATAAGCTATTCCTTCTCATCCAAAAATTTCACATGAGAATATTTTGTATAAGCTACTCATTCTGATCATTTTTTTTCACCTGAGAGTATCTTGTATAAGCTACTCCTTCTCATCAATGTTTTTCACCTGAAAATATCTTGCATCATCTACTCCTTCTCATCAATGTTTTTCACCTGAGAATATCTTGTATAAGCTAGTCCTTCTCATTAATGTTTTTCACCTGAGAATATCTAGTATAAGCTACTCCTTCTCATCACTATTTCTCACTTAAGAATATCTTGTATAAGCTACTCCTTCTCATTAATGTTTTTCACCTGAGAATATCTTGTATAAGCTACTTCTTCTCATCAATGTTTTTCACCTTAGAATATCTTGTATAAGCTACTCCTTCTCATCATTTTTTTTCACCTGAGAATATCTTGTATAAGCTACTCCTTCTCATCAATGTTTTTAACCTGAAAATATCGTGTATCATCTACTCCTTCTCATCAATGTTTTTCACCTGAGATATCCTGTATAACCTATTCCTTCTCATCAATGTTTTTCACCTTAGAATATCTTGTATAAGCTATTCCTCCTCATCAATGTTTTTCACCGGAGAATATCTAGTATAAGCTACTCCTTCTCATCAATTCTTTTCACCTCATAATATCTTGCATAAGATACTCCTTCCCATCAATGTTTTTCACAAATGAATATCTTGTATAAGCTACTCCTTCTCATATAATTTTTTTAGCTGAGAATATCTTGTATAACCTACTCCTTCTCATCAATGTTTTCCACCTAAAAATATCTTGTATAAGCTACTCCTTCTCATCGATGTTTTTCACCTGATAATATCTTTTGTAAGCTACTCCTTCTCATCGATGTTTTTCACCTCTGAATATCTTGAATAAGCTACTCTTTCTCATCAATGTTTTTCACATGAGAATATCTTGTATAAGCTGCTCCATTTCATCAATGTTTTTCACATGACAATATCTTCTATAAACTACTCCTTCCCATAAATGTTTTTAACCTGAGAATATCTTGTATAGCTACTCCTTCTAATCAATGTTTTTCACCTTAGAATATATTGTATAAGCTACTCCTTCTCATCATTGTTTTTCACCTGAGAATATCTTGTATAAGCTACTCTTTCTCATCAATGTTTTTCACCTGAGAATATCTTGTATCAGCTACTCCTTCTCATCAATGTTTTTCACCTGAGAATATCTTGTATAAGCTACTCCTTCTCATTAATGTTTTTCACCTGAAAATATCTTGTATAAGCTACTCCTTCTCATGGATGTTTTTCACCTCAGAATATCTTCTGTAAGCTACTCCTTCTCATCAATGTTTTTCACCTCAGAATATCCTGTATAAGCTACTCTTTCTCATCAATGTTTTTCACATGAGAGTATCTTGTATAAGCTGCTCCATTTCATCAATGTTTTTCACATGACAATATCTTCTATAAGCTACTCCTTCCCATAAATGTTTTTAACCTGAGAATATCTTGTATAAGCTACTCCTTCTAATCAATGTTTTTCAACTGAGAATAGCTTGTATAAGCTACTCCTTCTCATTAATATTTTTCACCTAAGAATATCTTTTATAAGATACTCCTTCTCATCAATGTTTTTCACCTGAGAAATTGTATCAGCTACTCCTTCTCATCAATGTTTTTCACCTAAGAATATCTTTTATAAGCTACTCCATCTCATTAATGTTTTTCACATGACAATATCTTCTATAAGCTACTCCTTGTCATCAATGTTTTTCACCTCATAATATCTTGTATAAGCTACTCCTTCACATCAATGTTTTTCACATATGAATATCTTATATAAGGCACTCCATCTAATAAAATTTATTTACCTGAGAATATCTTGTATAACCTACTCCTTCTCATCAATGTTTTTCACCTGAAAATATCTTCTATAAGCTACTCCTTCTCATCAATATTTTTCACAAGAGAATATCTTGTATAAGCTACTCATTCTCATAAAAAGTTTTCACCTCAGAATATCTTGTATAAGCTACTCCTTCTCAACAATGTTTTCACCTGAGGATATCTTATATAAGTTACTCCTTGTAATCCATGTTTTTCACCTTAGAATACCTTGTATAAGCTAATACTTCTCATCAATGTTTTTCACCAAAGATTATCTTGTATATGCTACTCCTTCTCATCAATGTTTTTCTCTTGAGAATATCTTTTATAAGCGACCCCTTCTCATTAATATTTTTCACCTGAGAATATCTTGTATAATCTATTCCTTCTCATCCAAAAATTTTACATGAGAATATTTTGTATAAGCTACTCATTCTCATCAATATTTTTCACCTGAGGATATGTTGTGTAACTTACTCCTTTTCATCAATGTTTTTCACCAGAGAATATCTTGTAGAAGCTATTCCTTCTCATTAATGTTTTTCACCTGAGAATATCTTGTATAAGCTACTTCTTCTCATCAATGTTTTTCACCTTAGAATATCTTGTATAAGCTACTCCTTCTGATCATTTTTTTTCACCTGAGAATATCTTGTATAAGCTACTCCTTCTCATCAATGTTTTTCACCTGAAAATATCTTGTATCAGCTACTCCTTCTCATCAATGTTTTTCACCTGAGAATATCCTGTATAAGCTAGTCCTTCTCATTAATGTTTTTCACCTGAGAATATCTAGTATAAGCTACTCCTTCTCATCACTATTTCCCACCTAAGAATATCTTGTATAAGCTACTCCTTCTCATTTGTGTTTTTCACCTGAGAATATCTTGTATAACCTACTCCTTCTCATCAATGTTTTTCACCTTAGAATATCTTGTATAAGCTATTCCTCCTCATCAATGTTTTTCACCGGAGAATATCTAGTATAAGCTACTCCTTCTCATCAATTGTTTTTACCTCATAATATCTTGTATAAGATACTCCTTCCCATCAATGTTTTTCACAAATGAATATCTTGTATAAGCTACTCCTTCTCATCAATGTTTTCCACCTGAAAATATCTTGTATAAGCTACTCCTTCTCATCGATGTTTTTCACCTGATAATATCTTTTGTAAGCTACTCCTTCTCATTGATGTTTTTCACCTCTAAATATCTTGAATAAGCTACTCTTTCTCATCAATGTTTTTCACATGAGAATATCTTGTATAAGCTGCTCCATTTCATCAATGTTTTTCACATGACAATATCTTCTATAAACTACTCCTTCCCTTAAATGTTTTTAACCTGAGAATATCTTGTATAGCTACTCCTTCTAATCAATGTTTTTCACCTTAGAATATATTGTATAAGCTACTCCTTCTCATCATTGTTTTTCACCTGAGAGTATCTTGTATAAGCTACTCTTTCTCATCAATGTTTTTCACCTAAGAAATTGTATCAGCTACTCCTTCTCATCAATGTTTTTCACCTAAGAATATCTTTTATAAGCTACTCCTTCTAATCAATGTTTTTCAACTGAGAATAGCTTGTATAAGCTACTCCTTCTCATTAATACTTTTCACCTAAGAATATCTTTTATAAGATACTCCTTCTCATCAATGTTTTTCACCTGAGAAATTATATCAGCTACTCCTTCTCATCAATGTTTTTCACCTAAGAATATCTTTTATAAGCTACTCCATCTCATCAATGTTTTTCACATGACAATATCTTGTATAAGCTACTCCTTGTCATCAATGTTTTTCACCTCATAATATCTTGTATAAGCTACTCCTTCCCATCAATGTTTTTCACATATGAATATCTTGTATATGGCACTCCATCTCATAAAATATTTTTACCTGAGAATATCCTGTATAACCTACTCCTTCTCATCAATGTTTTTCACCTGTAAATATCTTCTATAAGCTACACCTTCTCATCAATGTTTTTCACCAGAGAATATCTTGTATAAGCTACTCCTTCTAATAAAAAGTTTTCACCTCAGAATATCTTGTATAAGCTACTCCTTCTCAACAATGTTTTCACCTGAGGATATCTTATATAAACTACTCCTTGTAATCCATGTTTTTCACCTTAGAATATCTTGTATAAGCTAATACTTCTCATCAATGTTTTTCACCAAAGATTATCTTGTATAAGCTACTCCTTCTCATCAATGTTTTTCTCTTGAGAATATCTTTTATAAGCGACTCCTTCTCATCAATATTTTTCACCTGAGAATATCTTGTATAAGCTATTCCTTCTCATCCAAAAATTTCACATGAGAATATTTTGTATAAGCTACTCATTCTCATCAACATTTTTCACCTAAGGATATGTTGTGTAACTTACTCCTTTTCATCCATGTTTTTCACCTGAGAATATCTTGTAGAAGCTACTCCTTCTCATTAATGTTTTTCACCTGAGAATATATTGTATAAGCTACTTCTTCTCATCAATGTTTTTCACCTTAGAATATCTTGTATAAGCTACTCCTTCTCATCAATGTTTTTCACCTCAGAATATCTTGTATAAGCTACTCTTTCTCATCAATGTTTTTCACATGAGAGTATCTTGTATAAGCTGCTCCATTTCATCAATGTTTTTCACATGACAATATCTTCTATAAGCTACTCCTTCCCATAAATGTTTTTAACCTGAGAATATCTTGTATAAGCTACTCCTTCTAATCAATGTTTTTCAACTGAGAATAGCTTGTATAAGCTACTCCTTCTCATTAATATTTTTCACCTAAGAATATCTTTTATAAGATACTCCTTCTCATCAATGTTTTTCACCTGAGAAATTGTATCAGCTACTCCTTCTCATCAATGTTTTTCACCTAAGAATATCTTTTATAAGCTACTCCATCTCATTAATGTTTTTCACATGACAATATCTTCTATAAGCTACTCCTTGTCATCAATGTTTTTCACCTCATAATATCTTGTATAAGCTACTCCTTCCCATCAATGTTTTTCACATATGAATATCTTGTATAAGGCACTCCATCTCATAAAATTTTTTTACCTGAGAATATCTTGTATAACCTACTCCTTCTCATCAATGTTTTTCACCTGAAAATATCTTCTATAAGCTACTCCTTCTCATCAATGTTTTTCACCAGAGAATATCTTGTATAAGCTACTCCTTCTCATAAAAAGTTTTCACCTCAGAATATCTTGTATAAGCCACTCCTTCTCAACAATGTTTTCACCTGAGGATATCTTATATAAGCTACTCCTTGTAATCCATGTTTTTCACCTTAGAATATCTTGTATAAGCTAATACTTCTCATCAATGTTTTTCACCAAAGATTATCTTGTATAAGCTACTCCTTCTCATCAATGTTTTTCTCTTGAGAATATCTTTTATAAGCGACTCCTTCTCATCAATATTTTTCACCTGAGAATATCTTGTATAAGCTATTCCTTCTCATCCAAAAATTTCACATGAGAATATTTTGTATAAGCTACTCATTCTCATCAATATTTTTCACCTAAGGATATGTTGTGTAACTTACTCCTTTTCATCCATGTTTTTCACCTGAGAATATCTTGTAGAAGCTACTCCTTCTCATTAATGTTTTTCACCTGAGAATATCTTGTATAAGCTACTTCTTCTCATCAATGTTTTTCACCTTAGAATATCTTGTATAAGCTACTCCTTCTGATCATTTTTTTTCACCTGAGAATATCTTGTATAAGCTACTCCTTCTCATCAATGTTTTTCACCTGAAAATATCTTGTATCAGCTACTCCTTCTCATCAATGTTTTTCACCTGAGAATATCCTGTATAAGCTAGTCCTTCTCATTAATGTTTTTCACATGAGAATATCTAGTATAAGCTACTCCTTCTCATCACTATTTCTCACCTAAGAATATCTTGTATAAGCTACTCCTTCTCATTACTGTTTTTCACTTGAGAATATCTTGTATAACCTACTCCTTCTCATCAATGTTTTTCACCTTAGAATATCTTGTATAAGCTATTCCTCCTCATCAATGTTTTTCACCGGAGAATATCTAGTATAAGCTACTCCTTCTCATCAATTGTTTTTACCTCATAATATCTTGTATAAGATACTCCTTCCCATCAATGTTTTTCACAAATGAATATCTTGTATAAGCAACTCCTTCTCATAAAATTTTTTTAGCTGAGAATATCTTGTATAAGCTACTCCTTCTCATCAATATTTTCCACCTGAAAATATCTTGTATAAGCTACTCCTTCTCATCGATGTTTTTCACCTGATAATATCTTTTGTAAGCTACTCCTTCTCATCGATGTTTTTCACCTCCGAATATCTTGAATAAGCTACTCTTTCTCATCAATGTTTTTCACATTAGAATATCTTGTATAAGCTGCTCCATTTCAGCAATGTTTTTCACATGACAATATCTTCTATAAACAACTCCTTCCCATAAATGTTTTTAACCTGAGAATATCTTGTATAGCTACTCTTTCTAATCAATGTTTTTCACCTTAGAATATATTGTATAAGCTACTCCTTCTCATCATTGTTTTTCACCTGAGAATATCTTGTATAAGCTACTCTTTCTCATCAATGTTTTTCACCTGAGAATATGTTGTATCAGCTACTCCTTCTCATCAATGTTTTTCACCTGAGAATATCTTGTAGAAGCTACTCCTTCTCATTAATGTTTTTCACCTGAAAATATCTTGTAGAAGCTACTCCTTCTCGTTGATGTTTTTCACCTGAGAATATCTTCTGTAAGCTACTCCTTCTCATCAATTTTTTAACCTCAGAATATCTTGTATAAGCTACTCTTTCTCATCAATGTTTTTCACATGAGAGTATCTTGTATAAGCTGCTCCATTTCATCAATGTTTTTCACATGACAATATCTTCTATAAGCTACTCCTTCCCATAAATGTTTTTAACCTGAGAATATCTTGTATAAGCTACTCCTTCTAATCAATGTTTTTCAACGGAGAATAGCTTGTATAAGCTACTCCTTCTCATTAATATTTTTCACCTAAGAATATCTTTTATAAGATACTCCTTCTCATCAATGTTTTTCACCTGAGAAATTGTATCAGCTACTCCTTCTCATCAATGTTTTTCACCTAAGAATATCTTTTATAAGCTACTCCATCTCATTAATGTTTTTCACATGACAATATCTTCTATAAGCTACTCCTTGTCATCAATGTTTTTCACCTCATAATATCTTGTATAAGCTACTCCTTCCCATCAATGTTTTTCACATATGAATATCTTATATAAGGCACTCCATCTCATAAAATTTATTTACCTGAGAATATCTTGTATAACCTACTCCTTCTCATCAATGTTTTTCACCTGAAAATATCTTCTATAAGCTACTCCTTCTCATCAATGTTTTTCACCAGAGAATATCTTGTATAAGCTACTCCTTCTCATAAAAAGTTTTCACCTCAGAATATCTTGTATAAGCTACTCCTTCTCAACAATATTTTCACCTGAGGATATCTTATATAAGCTACTCCTTGTAATCCATGTTTTTCACATTAGAATATCTTGTATAAACTAATACTTCTCATCAATGTTTTTCACCAAAGATTATCTCGTATAAGCTACTCCTTCTCATCAATGTTTTTCTCTTGAGAATATCTTTTATAAGCGACTCCTTCTCATCAATATTTTTCACCTGAGAATATCTTGTATAAGCTATTCCTTCTCATCCAAAAATTTCACATGAGAATATTTTGTATAAGCTACTCATTCTCATCAATATTTTTCACCTAAGGATATGTTGTGTAACTTACTCCTTTTCATCCATGTTTTTCACCTGAGAATATCTTGTATACGCTACTCCTTCTCATTAATGTTTTTCACCTGAGAATATCTTGTATAAGCTACTTCTTCTCATCAATGTTTTTCACCTTAGAATATCTTGTATAAGCTACTCCTTCTGATCATTTTTTTTCACCTGAGAATATCTTGTATAAGCTACTCCTTCTCATCAATGTTTTTCACCTGAAAATATCTTGTATCAGCTACTCCTTCTCATCAATGTTTTTCACCTGAGAATATCTTGTATAAGCTAGTCCTTCTCATTAATGTTTTTCACCTGAGAATATCTAGTATAAGCTACTCCTTCTCATCACTATTTCTCACCTAAGAATATCTTGTATAAGCTACTCCTTCTCATTAGTGTTTTTCACCTGAGAATATCTTGTATAACCTACTCCTTCTCATCAATGTTTTTCACCTTAGAATATCTTGTATAAGCTATTCCTCCTCATCAATGTTTTTCACCGGAGAATATCTAGTATAAGCTACTCCTTCTCATCAATTGTTTTTACCTCATAATATCTTGTATAAGATACTCCTTCCCATCAATGTTTTTCACAAATGAATATCTTGTATAAGCTACTCCTTCTCATAAAATTTTTTTAGCTGAGAATATCTTGTATAAGCTACTCCTTCTCATCAATGTTTTCCACCTGAAAATATCTTGTATAAGCTACTCCTTCTCATCGATGTTTTTCACCTGATAATATCTTTTGTAAGCTACTCCTTCTCATCGATGTTTTTCACCTCAGAATATCTTGAATAAGCTACTCTTTCTCATCAATGTTTTTCACATGAGAATATCTTGTATAAGCTGCTCCATTTCATCAATGTTTTTCACATGACAATATCTTCTATAAACTACTCCTTCCCATAAATGTTTTTAACCTGAGAATATCTTGTATAGCTACTCCTTCTAATCAATGTTTTTCACCTTAGAATATATTGTATAAGCTACTCCTTCTCATCATTGTTTTTCACCTGAGAATATCTTGTATAAGCTACTCTTTCTCATCAATGTTTTTCACCTGAGAATATCTTGTATCAGCTACTCCTTCTCATCAATGTTTTTCACCTGAGAATATCTTGTAGAAGCTACTCCTTCTCATTAATGTTTTTCACCTGAAAATATCTTGTATAAGCTACTCCTTCTCATTGATGTTTTTCACCTGAGAATATCTTCTGTAAGCTACTCCTTCTCATCAATGTTTTTCACCTCAGAATATCTTGTATAAGCTACTCTTTCTCATCAATGTTTTTCACATGAGAGTATCTAGTATAAGCTGCTCCATTTCATCAATGTTTTTCACATGACAATATCTTCTATAAGCTACTCCTTCCCATAAATGTTTTTAACCTGAGAATATCTTGTATAAGCTACTCCTTCTAATCAATGTTTTTCAACTGAGAATAGCTTGTATAAGCTACTCCTTCTCATTAATATTTTTCACCTAAGAATATCTTTTATAAGATACTCCTTCTCATCAATGTTTTTCACCTAAGAATATCTTGTATAAGCTACTCCTTCTCATTAGTGTTTTTCACCTGAGAATATCTTGTATAACCTACTCCTTCTCATCAATGTTTTTCACCTTAGAATATCTTGTATAAGCTATTCCTCCTCATCAATGTTTTTCACCGGAGAATATCTAGTATAAGCTACTCCTTCTCATCAATTTTTTTCACCTCATAATATCTTGTATAAGATACTCCTTCCCATCAATGTTTTTCACAAATGAATATCTTGTATAAGCTACTCCTTCTCATAAAATTTTTTTAGCTGAGAATATCTTGTATAAGCTATCTCTCATCATGTTTTTCACCTTAAAATATCTTGTAATAATCTACTCCTTCTCAGCAATGTGTCGCCTGAGAATATCTTGTATAAGCTAGTCCTTCTCATTAAGGTTTTTCACCTGAAATATCTTGTAGAAGCTACGCCTTCTCATTGATGTTTTTCACTGAGAAGATCTTCTGTAAGCTACTCCTTCGCCTCAATGTTTTTCACCTCAGAATATCTTGTATAGCTACGCTTTTCTCATCAATGTTTTTCACATGGGAATATCTTGTATAAGCTACTCCTTCTCATTAATGTTTTTCACCTGAGAATATCTTGTATAAGCTACTCCTTCTCATCAATGTTTTTCATATCTTGTATAAGCTACTCCTTCTCATCATGTTTTCACTTGAATATATTGTAGAAGCTACTCCTTCTCATTAATATTTTTCACCTAAGAATATCTTTTATAAGCTACTCCTTCTCATCAATGTTTTTCACCTAAGAATATCTTGTATAAGCTACTCTTCTCATCAATGTTTTTCACCTGAGAATATCTTGTATAAGCTACTCCATCTCATCAATGTTTTTCACCTGAAATATCTTGTATAAGCTAATCTGCTCATCAATGTTTTTCACCTAGAATATCTTGTATAAGCTACTCCTTCTCATTAATTTTTTCACCTAAGAATATCTTTATAAGCTACTCTTCCATCGATGTTTTTCACAAATGAATATCTTGTATAAGCTACTCCTTCTCATAAAATTTTTTAGCTGGCGAATATCTTGTATAAGCTACTCCTTCTCATCAATGTTTTTCACCTTAAAATATCTTGTATAAGCTACTCCTTCTCATCAATGTTTTTCGCCTGAGAATATCTTGTATAAGCTAGTCCTTCTCATTAATGTTTTTCACCTGAAAATATCTTGTATAAGCTACTCCTTCTCATTGATGTTTTTCACCTGAGAATATCTTCTGTAAGCTACTCCTTCTCATCAATGTTTTTCACCTCAGAATATCTTGTATAAGCTACTCTTTCTCATCAATGTTTTTCACATGAGAGTATCTTGTATAAGTTGCTCCATTTCATCAATGTTTTTCACAAGACAATATCTTCTATAAGCTACTCCTTCCCATAAATGTTTTTAACCTGAGAATATCTTGTATAAGCTAATCCTTCTAATCAATGTTTTTCAACTGAGAATAGCTTGTATAAGCTACTCCTTCTCATTAATATTTTTCACCTAAGAATATCTTTTATAAGATACTCCTTCTCATCAATGTTTTTCACCTAAGAATATCTTGTATAAGCTACTCCTTCTCATTAGTGTTTTTCACCTGAGAATATCTTGTATAACCTACTCCTTCTCATCAATGTTTTTCACCTTAGAATATCTTGTATAAGCTATTCCTCCTCATCAATGTTTTTCACCGGAGAATATCTAGTATAAGCTACTCCTTCTCATCAATTTTTTTCACCTCATAATATCTTGTATAAGATACTCCTTCCCATCAATGTTTTTCACAAATGAATATCTTGTATAAGCTACTCCTTCTCATAAAATTTTTTTAGCTGAGAATATCTTGTATAAGCTACTCCTTCTCATCAATGTTTTTCACCTTAAAATATCTTGTATACGCTACTCCTTCTCATCAATGTTTTTCGCCTGAGAATATCTTGTATAAGCTACTCCTTCTCATTAATGTTTTTCACCTGAAAATATCTTGTATAAGCTACTCCTTCTCATTGATGTTTTTCACCTGAGAATATCTTCTGTAAGCTACTCCTTCTCATCAATGTTTTTCACCTCAGAATATCTTGTATAAGCTAGTCCTTCTCATTAATGTTTTTCACCTGAGAATATCTAGTATAAGCTACTCCTTCTCATCACTATTTCTCACCTAAGAATATCTTGTATAAGCTACTCCTTCTCATTAGTGTTTTTCACCTGAGAATATCTTGTATAACCTACTCCTTCTCATCAATGTTTTTCACCTTAGAATATCTTGTATAAGCTATTCCTCCTCATCAATGTTTTTCACCGGAGAATATCTAGTATAAGCTACTCCTTCTCATCAATTGTTTTTACCTCATAATATCTAGTATAAGATACTCCTTCCCATCAATGTTTTTCACAAATGAATATCTTGTATAAGCTACTACTTCTCATAAAAATTTTTTAGATGAGAATATCTTGTATAAGCTACTCCTTCTCATCAATGTTTTCCACCTGAAAATACCTTGTATAAGCTACTACTTCTCATCGATGTTTTTCACCTGATAATATATCTTAAGCTACTCCTTCTCATCGATGTTTTTCACCTCATAATATCTTGAATAAGCTACTCTTTCTCATCAATGTTTTACACATGAGAATATCTTGTATAAGCTGCTCCATTTCATCAATGTTTTTCACATGACAATATCTTCTATAAACTACTACTTCCCATAAATGTTTTTAACCTGAGAATATCTTGTATAGCTACTCCTTCTAATCAATGTTTTTCACCGTAGAATATATTGTATAAGCTACTCCTTCTCATCATTGTTTTTCACCTGAGAATATCTTGTATAAGCTACTCCTTCTCATTAATGTTTTTCACCTGAGAATATCTTGTATCATCTACTCCTTCTAATCAATGTTTTTCACCTGAAAATATCTTGTATAAGCTAGTCCTTCTCATTAATGTTTTTCACCTGAGAACATCTAGTATAAGCTACTCCTTCTCATCACTATTTCTCACTTAAGAATATCTTGTATAAGCTACTCCTTCTCATTAATGTTTTTCACCTGAGAATATCTTGTATAAGCTACTCCTTCTAATCCATGTTTTTCACCTTAAAATATCTTGTATAAGCTACTCCTTCTCATCAATGTTTTTCGCC
Organism: Solanum sitiens; assembly: GCA_016801875.1. Taxonomy (NCBI): domain Eukaryota; kingdom Viridiplantae; phylum Streptophyta; class Magnoliopsida; order Solanales; family Solanaceae; genus Solanum; species Solanum sitiens. The sequence continues at coordinate 590,136 of JABWTJ010000556.1, read as the reverse complement.
TGAGAATATCTTGTATAAGCTACTCCTTCTCATTAATGTTTTTCACCTGAAAATATCTTGTATAAGCTACTCCTTCTCATTGATGTTTTTCACCTGAGAATATCTTCTGTAAGCTACTCCTTCTCATCAATGTTTTTCACCTCATAATATCTTGTATAAGCTAGTCCTTCTCATTAATGTTTTTCACCTGAGAATATCTAGTATAAGCTACTCCTTCTCATCACTATTTCTCACCTAAGAATATCTTGTATAAGCTACTCCTTCTCATTAGTGTTTTTCACCTGAGAATATCTTGTATAACCTACTCCTTCTCATCAATGTTTTTCACCTTAGAATATCTTGTATAAGCTATTCCTCCTCATCAATGTTTTTCACCGGAGAATATCTAGTATAAGCTACTCCTTCTCATCAATTGTTTTTACCTCATAATATCTAGTATAAGATACTCCTTCCCATCAATGTTTTTCACAAATGAATATCTTGTATAAGCTACTACTTCTCATAAAAATTTTTTAGATGAGAATATCTTGTATAAGCTACTCCTTCTCATCAATGTTTTCCACCTGAAAATACCTTGTATAAGCTACTCCTTCTCATCGATGTTTTTCACCTGATAATATCTCTTGTAAGCTACTCCTTCTCATCGATGTTTTTCACCTCGTAATATCTTGAATAAGCTACTCTTTCTCATCAATGTTTTTCACATGAGAATATCTTGTATAAGCTGCTCCATTTCATTAATGTTTTTCACATGACAATATCTTCTAGAAACTACTACTTCCCATAAATGTTTTTAACCTGAGAATATCTTGTATAGCTACTCCTTCTAATCAATGTTTTTCACCGTAGAATATATTGTATAAGCTACTCCTTCTCATCATTGTTTTTCACCTGAGAATATCTTGTATAAGCTACTCCTTCTCATTAATGTTTTTCACCTGAGAATATCTTGTATCATCTACTCCTTCTAATCAATGTTTTTCACCTGAAAATATCTTGTATAAGCTAGTCCTTCTCATTAATGTTTTTCACCTGAGAATATCTAGTATAAGCTACTCCTTCTCATCACTATTTCTCACTTAAGAATATCTTGTATAAGCTACTCCTTCTCATTAATGTTTTTCACCTGAGAATATCTTGTATAAGCTACTTCTTCTCATCAATGTTTTTCACCTTAGAATATCTTGTATACGCTACTCCTTCTCATCATTTTTTTTCACCTGAGAATATCTTGTATAAGCTACTCCTTCTCATCAATGTTTTTCACCTGAAAATATCTTGTATCATCTACTCCTTCTCATCAATGTTTTTCACCTGAGAATATCTTGTATAACCTACTCCTTCTCATCAATGTTTTTCACCTTAGAATAACTTGTATAAGCTATTCCTACTCATCAATGTTTTTCACCGGAGAATATCTAGTATAAGCTACTCCTTCTCATCAATTCTTTTCACCTCATAATATCTTGCATAAGATACTCCTTCCCATCAATGTTTTTCACAAATGAATATCTTGTATAAGCTACTCTTTCTCATCAATGTTTTTCACCTGAGAATATCTTGTATCAGCTACTCCTTCTCATCAATGTTTTTCACCAGAGAATATCTTGTATAAGCTACTCCTTCTCATAAAAAGTTTTCACCTTAGAATATCTTGTATAAGCTACTCCTTCTCAACAATGTTTTCACCTGAGGATATCTTATATAAGCTACTCCTTGTAATCCATGTTTTTCACCTTAGAATATCTTGTATAAGCTAATACTTCTCATAAATGTTTTTCACCAAAGATTATCTTGTATAAGCTACTCCTTCTCATCAATGTTTTTCTCTTGAGAATATCTTTTATAAGCGACTCCTTCTCATCAGTATTTTTCACCTGAGAATACCTTGTATAAGCTATTCCTTCTCATCCAAAAATTTCACATGAGAATATTTTGTATAAGTTACTCATTCTCATCAATATTTTTCACCTAAGGATATGTTGTGTAACTTACTCCTTTTAATCCACGTTTTTCACCTGAGAATATCTTGTATAAGCTACTCCTTCTCATTAATGTTTTTCACCTGAGAATATCTTGTATCATCTACGCCTTCTCATCAATGTTTTTCACCTGAAAATATCTTGTATAAGCTAGTCCTTCTCATTAATGTTTTTCACCTGAGAATATCTAGTATAAGCTACTCCTTCTCATCACTATTTCTCACTTAAGAATATCTTGTATAAGCTACTCCTTCTCATTAATGTTTTTCACCTGAGAATATCTTGTATAAGCTACTTCTTCTCATCAATGTTTTTCACCTGAGAATATCTTGTATAAGCTACTTCTTCTCATCAATGTTTTTCACCTTAGAATATCTTGTATAAGCTACTCCTTCTCATCATTTTTTTTCACCTGAGAATATCTTGTATAAGCTACTCCTTCTCATCAATGTTTTTCACCTGAAAATATCTTGTATCATCTACTCCTTCTCATCAATGTTTTTCACCTGAGAATATCTTGTATAACCTACTCCTTCTCATCAATGTTTTTCACCTTAGAATAACTTGTATAAGCTATTCCTCCTCATCAATGTTTTTCACCGGAGAATATCTAGTATAAGCTACTCCTTCTCATCAATTCTTTTCACCTCATAATATCTTGCATAAGATACTCCTTCCCATCAATGTTTTTCACAAATGAATATCTTGTATAAGCTACTCCTTCTCATAAAATTTTTTTAGCTGAGAATATCTTGTATAAGCTACTCTTCTCATCAATGTATTCCACCTGAAAATATCTTGTATAAGCTACTCCTTCTCATCGATGTTTTTCACCTGATAATATCTTTTGTAAGCTACTCCTTCTCATCGATGTTTTTCACCTCAGAATATCTTGAATAAGCTACTCTTTCTCATCAATGTTTTTCACATGAGAATATCTTGTATAAGCTGCTCCATTTCATCAATGTTTTTCACATGACAATATCTTCTATAAGCTACTCCTTTCCATAAATGTTTTTAACCTGAGAATATCTTGTATAGCTACTCCTTCTAATCAATATTTTTCACCTTAGAATATATTGTATAAGCTACTCCTTCTCATCATTGTTTTTCACCTGAGAATATCTTGTATAAGCTACTCTTTCTCATCAATGTTTTTCACCTGAGAATATCTTGTATCAGCTACTCCTTCTCATCAATGTTTTTCACTTGAGAATATCTTGTAGAAGCTACTCTTTCTCATTAATGTTTTTCACCTAAAAATATCTTGTATAAGCTACTCCTTCTCATTGATGTTTTTCACCTGAGAATATCTTCTGTAAGCTACTCCTTCTCATCAATGTTTTTCACCTCAGAATATCTTGTATAAGCTACTCTTTCTCATCAATGTTTTTCACATGAGAGTATCTTGTATAAGCTGCTCCATTTCATCAATGTTTTTCACATGACAATATCTTCTATAAGCTACTCCTTCCCATAAATGTTTTTAACCTGAGAATATCTTGTATAAGCTACTCCTTCTAATCAATGTTTTTCAACTGAGAATAGCTTGTATAAGCTACTCCTTCTCATTAATATTTTTCACCTAAGAATATCTTTTATAAGATACTCCTTCTCATCAATGTTTTTCACCTGAGAATATATTGTATCAGCTACTCCTTCTCATCAATGTTTTTCACCTAAGAATATCTTTTATAAGCTACTCCATCTCATCAATGTTTTTCACATGACAATATCTTCTATAAGCTACTCCTTGTCATCAATGTTTTTCACCTCATAATATCTTGTATAAGCTACTCCTTCCCATCAATGTTTTTCACATATGAATATCTTGTATAAGGCACTCCATCTCATAAAATTGTTTTACCTGAAAATATCTTGTATAACCTACTCCTTCTCATCAATGGTTTTCACCTGAAAATATCTTCTATAAGCTACTCCTTCTTATCAATGTTTTTCACCTTAGAATATCTTGTATAAGCTACTCCTTCTCATCATTGTTTTTCACCTGAGAATATCTTGTATCAGCTACTCCTTCTCATCAATGTTTTTCACCAGAGAATATCTTGTATAAGCTACTCCTTCTCAACAATGTTTTCACCTGAGGATATCTTATATAAGCTACTCCTTGTAATCCATGTTTTTCACCTTAGAATATCTTGTATAAGCTAATACTTCTCATCAATGTTTTTCACCAAAGATTATCTTGCATAAGCTACTCCTTCTCATCAATGTTTTTCTCTTGAGAATATCTTTTATAAGCGACTCCTTCTCATCAATATTTTTCACCTGAGAATATCTTGTATAAGCTATTCCTTCTCATCCAAAAATTTCACATGAGAATATTTTGTATAAGTTACTCATTCTCATCAATATTTTTCACCTAAGGATATGTTGTGTAACTTACTCCTTTTAATCCATGTTTTTCACCTGAGAATATCTTGTATAAGCTACTCCTTCTCATTAATGTTTTTCACCTGAGAATATCTTGTATAAGCTACTTCTTCTCATCAATCTTTTTCACCTTAGAATATCTTGTATAAGCTACTCCTTCTGATCATTTTTTTTCACCTGAGAATATCTTGTATAAGCTACTCCTTCTCATCAATGTTTTTCACCTGAAAATATCTTGTATCACCTACTCCTTCTCATCAATGTTTTTCGCCTGAGAATATCTTGTATAAGCTAGTCCTTCTCATTAATGTTTTTCACCTGAGAATATCTAGTATAAGCTACTCCTTCTCATCACTATTTCTCACCTAAGAATATCTTGTATAAGCTACTCCTTCTCATTAGTGTTTTTCACCTGAGAATATCTTGTATAACCTACTCCTTCTCATCAATGTTTTTCACCTTAGAATATCTTGTATAAGCTATTCCTCCTCATCAATGTTTTTCACCGGAGAATATCTAGTATAAGCTACTCCTTCTCATCAATTGTTTTAACCTCATAATATCTTGTATAAGATACTCCTTCCCATCAATGTTTTTCACAAATGAATATCTTGTATAAGCTACTCCTTCTCATAAATTTTTTTAGCTGAGAATATCTTGTATATGCTACAACTTCTCATCAATGTTTTCCACCTGAAAATATCCTATATAAGCTACTCCTTCTCATCGATGTTTTTCACCTGATAATATCTTTTGTAAGCTACTCCTTCTCATCGATGTTTTTCACCTCAGAATATCTTGAATAAGCTACTCTTTCTCATCAATGTTTTTCACATGAGAATATCTTGTATAAGCTGCTCCATTTCATCAATGTTTTTCACATGACAATATCTTCTATAAACTACTCCTTCCCATAAATGTTTTTAACCTGAGAATATCTTGTATAGCTACTCCTTCTAATCAATGTTTTTCACCTTAGAATATATTGTATAAGCTACTCCTTCTCATCATTGTTTTTCACCTGAGAATATCTTGTATAAGCTACTCTTTCTCATCAATGTTTTTCACCTGAGAATATCTTGTATCAGCTACTCCTTCTCATCAATGTTTTTCACCTGAGAATATCTTGTAGAAGCTACTCCTTCTCATTAATGTTTTTAACCTGAGAATATCTTGTATAAGCTACTCCTTCTCATCACTATTTCTCACCTATGAATATCTTGTATAAGCTACTCCTTCTCATTAGTGTTTTTCACCTAAGAATATCTTGTATAACCTATCCTTCTCATCAATGTTTTTCACCTTAGAATATCTTGTATAAGCTAGTCCTTCTCATTAATGTTTTTCACCTGAGAATATCTTGTATAAGCTACTCCTTCTCATCACTATTTCTCACCTAAGAATATCTTGTATAAGCTACTCCTTCTCATTAGTGTTTTTCACCTGAGAATATGTTGTATAACCTACTCCTTCTCATCAATGTTTTTCACCTTAGAATATCTTGTATAAGCTATTCCTCCTCATCAATGTTTTTCACCGGAGAATATCTAGTATAAGCTACTCCTTATCATCAATTTTTTTCACCTCATAATATCTTGTATAAGATACTCCTTCCCATCAATGTTTTTCACAAATGAATATCTTGTATAAGCTATACCTTCTCATAAAATTTTTTTAGCTGAGAATATCTTGTATAAGCTACTTCTTCTCATCAATTTTTTCCACCTGAAAATATCTTGTATAAGCTACTCCTTCTCATCGATGTTTTTCACCTGAGAATATCTTTTGTAAGCTACTCCTTCTCATCGATGTTTTTCACCTCAGAATATCTTGAATAAGCTAGTCTTTCTCATTAATGTTTTTCACATGAGAATATCTTGTATATGCTGTTCCATTTCATCAATATTTTGCACATGACAATATCTTCTATAAGCTACTCCTTCCCATAAATGTTTTTAACCTAAGAATATCTTGCATAAGCTACTCCTTCTAATCAATGTTTTTCACCTTAGAATATATTGTATAAGCTACTCCATCTCATCATTGTTTTTCACCTGAGAATATCTTGTATAAGCTACTCTTTCTCATCAATGTTTTTCACCTGAGAATATCTTGTATCAGCTACTCCTTCTCATCAATGTTTTTCACCAGAGAATATCTTGTATAAGCTACTCCTTCTCATATAAAGTTTTCACCTCAGAATATCTTGTATAAGCTACTCCTTCTCAACAATATTTTCACCTGAGGATATCTTATATAAGCTACTCCTTGTAATCCATGTTTTTCACATTAGAATATCTTGTATAAACTAATACTTCTCATCAATGTTTTTCACCAAAGATTATCTCGTATAAGCTACTCCTTCTCATCAATGTTTTTCTCTTGAGAATATCTTTTATAAGCGACTCCTTCTCATCAATATTTTTCACCTGAGAATATCTTGTATAAGCTATTCCTTCTCATCCAAAAATTTCACATGAGAATATTTTGTATAAGCTACTCATTCTCATCAGTATTTTTCACCTAAGGATATGTTGTGTAACTTACTCCTTTTCATCCATGTTTTTCACCTGAGAATATCTTGTATACGCTACTCCTTCTCATTAATGTTTTTCACCTGAGAATATCTTGTATAAGCTACTTCTTCTCATCAATGTTTTTCACCATAGAATATCTTGTATAAGCTACTCCTTCTGATCATTTTTTTCACCTGAGAATATCTTGTATAAGCTACTCCTTCTCATCAATGTTTTTCACCTGAAAATATCTTTTATCAGCTACTCCTTCTCATCAATGTTTTTCACCTGAGAATATCTTGTATAAGCTTGTCCTTCTCATTAATGTTTTTCACCTCAGAATATCTAGTATAAGCTACTCCTTCTCATCACTATTTCTCACCTAAGAATATCTTGTATAAGCTACTCCTTCTCATTAGTGTTTTTCACCTGAGAATATCTTGTATAACCTACTCCTTCTCATCAATGTTTTTCACCTTAGAATATATTGTATAAGCTATTCCTCCTCATCAATGTTTTTCACCGGAGAATATCTAGTATAAGCTACTCCTTCTCATCAATTGTTTTCACCTCATAATATCTTGTATAAGATACTCCTTCCCATCAATGTTTTTCACAAATGAACATCTTGTATAAGCTACTCCTTCCCATAAAATATTTTTAGCTGAGAATATCTTGTATAAGCTACTCCTTCTCATCAATGTTTTCCACCTGAAAATATCTTGTATGAGCTACTCCTTCTCATCTATGTTTTTCACCTGATAATATCTTTTGTAAGCTACTCCTTCTCATCGATGTTTTTCACCTCAGAATATCTTGAATAAGCTACTCTTTCTCATCAATGTTTTTCACATGAGAATATCTTGTATAAGCTTCTCCATTTCATCAATGTTTTTCACATGACAATATCTTCTATAAACTACTCCTTCCCATAAATGTTTTTAACCTGAGAATATCTTGTATAGCTACTCCTTCTAATCAATGTTTTTCACCTTAGAATATATTGTATAAGCTACTCCTTCTCATCATTGTTTTTCACCTGAGAATATCTTGTATAAGCTACTCCTTCTCATCAATTGTTTTCACCTCATAATATCTTGTATAAGATACTCCTTCTCATCAATGTTTTTCACCTAAGAATATCTTGTAGAAGCTACTCCTTCTCATTAATGTTTTTCACCTGAGAATATCTTGTATAAGCTACTCCTTCTCATCACTATTTCTCACCTAAGAATATCTTGTATAAGCTACTCCTTCTCATTAGTGTTTTTCACCTGAGAATATCTTGTATAACCTACTCCTTCTCATCAATGTTTTTCACCTTAGAATATCTTGTATAAGCTACTCCTTCTCATGATTTTTTTTCACCTCAGAATATCTTGTATAAGCTACTCCTTCTCATCAATATTTTTCACCTGAAAATATCTTGTATCAGCTACTCCTTCTCATCAATGTTTTTCACTTGAGAATATCTTGTATAAGCTAGTCCTTCTCATTAATGTTTTTCAGCTCAAAATATCTAGTATAACCTACTCCTTCTCATCACTATTTCTCACCTAAGGATATATTGTATAAGCTACTCCTTCTCATTAGTGTTTTTCACCTGAGAATATCTTGTATAACCTACTCCTTCTCATCAATGTTTTTCACCTTAGAATATCTTGTATAAGCTATTCCTCCTCATCAATGTTTTTCACCGGAGAATATCTAGTATAAGCTACTCCTTCTCATCAATTTTTTTCACCTCATAATATCTTGTATAAGATACTCCTTCCCATCAATGTTTTTCACAAATGAATATCTTGTATAATCTACTCCTTCTCATAAAATTTTTTAGCTTAGAATATCTTGTATAAGCTACTCCTTCTCATGAATGTTTTCCACCTGAAAATATCTTGTATAAGCTACTCCTTCTCATCGATGTTTTTCACCTGAGAATATCTTTTGTAAGGTACTCCTTGTCATCGATGTTTTTCACCTGAGAATATCTTGAATAAGCAACTCTTTCTCATCAATGTTTTTCACATGAGAATATCTTGTATTAGCTGCTCCATTTCATCAATGTTTTTCACATGACAATATCTTCTATAAGCTACTCCTTCCCATAAATGTTTTTAACCTGAGAATATATTGCATAAGCTACTCCTTCTAATCAATGTTTTTCACCTTAGAATATATTGTATAAGCTACTCCTTCTCATCATTGTTTTTCACCTGAGAATATCTTATATAAGCTACTCTTTCTCATCAATGTTTTTCACCTGAGAATATCTTGTATCAGCTACTCCTTCTCATCAATGTTTTTCACCTGAGAATATCTTGTATAAGCTACTCCTTCTCATTAATGTTTTTCACCTGAGAATATCCTGTATAAGCTACTCCTTCTCATCACTATTTTTCACCTAAGAATATCTTGTATAACTTACTCCTTCTCATTAGTGTTTTTCACCTGAGAATATCTTGTATAACCTACTCCTTCTCATCATTGTTTTTAACCTAAGAATATCTTTTATAAGCTACTCCTTCTCATCAATGTTTTTCACTTGAGAATATATTGTATAATCCACTCCTTTTCATCAATGTTTTTAACCTGAAAATATCTCCTATAAGTTACTCATTCTTATCAATGTTTTTCACCTGAGAATATCTTCTATAAGCTACTCCTTCTCATCAATGTTTTTCACCTGAGAATATCTTGTATAAGCTACTCTTGATCATCAATGTTTTCCACCTGAAAATATCTTCTATAAGCTACTCCTTCTCATTAATGTTTTTCACCTAAGAATATCTTGTATAAGCTAGTCCTTCTCATTAAAAATTTTCATGTGAGAATATCTTGCATAAGCTACTCCTTCTCATCATGTTTTTCACCTCAAGATATCTTGTATAAGCTAGTCATTCTAATCCATGTTTTTCACCTGAGAATATCTTCTTTAAGCTACTCCTTCTCATCAATGTTTTTAACGTAAGATTATCTTGTATAAGCTACTCCTTCTCATCAATGTTTTTTCACCTCAGAGTATCTCGTATAAGCTACTCCTTCTCATCGATGTTTTTCACCTGAAAATATCTTTTATAAGCTACTCCTTCTAATCAATGTTTTTCACCTTAGAATATCTTTTATAAGCTATTCCTTCTCATCAATGTTTTTCACCTGAGAATATCTTGTATAAGCTACTCCTAATCAATGTTTTTCACCTTAGAATATCTTGTATAAACTACTGCTTCTCATCAATGTTTTTCACCTGAGAATATCTTGTATCAGTTACTCCTTCTCATCAATGTTTTTCACCTAAGAATATCTTGTATAAGCTACTCCTTCTCATCAATGTTTTTGACCTGAGAATATCTTGTGTAAGCTACTCCTTCTCATCACTATTTCTCAGCTAAGAATATCTTGTATAAGCTTCTCTTTCTCATTAGTGTTTTTCACCTGAAAATATCTTGTATAACCTACTCCTTCTCATCAATCTTTTTCACCTTAGAATATCTTGTATAAGCTATTCCTTCTCATCAATGTTTTTCACCGGAGAATATCTAGTATAAGCTACTCCTTCTCATCAATGTTTTTCACCTCATAATATCTTGTATAAGATACTCCTTCCCATCAATATTTTTCACATATGAATATCTTGTATAAGCTACTCCTTCTCATAAAAATTTTTTACCTAAGAATATCTTGTATAAGCTACTCCTTCTCATCAATGTTTTCCACCTGAAAATATCTTGTATAAGCTACTGCTTCTCATCAATGTTTTTCACTTGAGAATATCTTGTATAAGCAACTCCTTCTCGTCAATACTTTTCACCTGAAAATATCTTGTATAAGCTACTCTTTCTCATCAAAAAATTTCAGCTGAGAATATCTTGTATAAGCTACTCCTTCTCATCAATGTTTTCCACCTGAAAATATCTTGTATAAGCTACTCCTTCTCATCGATGTTTTTCACCTGATAATATCTTTTGTAAGCTACTCTTTCTCATCGATGTTTTTCACCTCTGAATATCTTGAATAAGCTACTCTTTCTCATCAATGTTTTTCACATGAGAATATCTTGTATTAGCTGCTCCATTTCATCAATGTTTTTCACATGACAATATCTTCTATAAGCTACTCCTTCCCATAAATGTTTTTAACCTGAGAATATATTGCATAAGCTACTCCTTCTAATCAATGTTTTTCACCTTAGAATATATTGTATAAGCTACTCCTTCTCATCATTGTTTTTCACCTGAGAATATCTTATATAAGCTACTCTTTCTCATCAATGTTTTTCACCTGAGAATATCTTGTATCAGCTACTCCTTCTCATCAATGTTTTTCACCTGAGAATATCTTGTAGAAGCTACTCCTTCTCATTAATGTTTTTCACCTGAGAATATCCTGTATAAGCTACTCCTTCTCATCACTATTTTTCACCTAAGAATATCTTGTATAACTTACTCCTTCTCATTAGTGTTTTTCACCTGAGAATATCTTGTATAACCTACTCCTTCTCATCATTGTTTTTAACCTAAGAATATCTTTTATAAGCTACTCCTTCTCATCAATGTTTTTCACTTGAGAATATATTGTATAATCCACTCCTTTTCATCAATGTTTTTAACCTGAAAATATCTTCTATAAGCTACTCCTTCTCATAAAGATTTTTAACCAGAGAATATCTTGTATATGCTACTCCTTCTCATCAATGTTTTTCACCTGAGAATATCTTGTATAAGCTACTCTTGATCATCAATGTTTTCCACCTGAAAATATCTTCTATAAGCTACTCCTTCTCATTAATGTTTTTCACCTAAGAATATCTTGTATAAGCTAGTCCTTCTCATTAAAAATTTTCATGTGAGAATATCTTGCATAAGCTACTCCTTCTCATCATGTTTTTCACCTCAAGATATCTTGTATAAGCTAGTCATTCTAATCCATGTTTTTCACCTGAGAATATCTTCTTTAAGCTACTACTTCTCATCAATGTTTTTAACGTAAGATTATCTTGTATAAGCTACTCCTTCTCATCAATGTTTTTTCACCTCAGAGTATCTCGTATAAGCTACTCCTTCTCATCGATGTTTTTCACCTGAAAATATCTTTTATAAGCTACTCCTTCTAATCAATGTTTTTCACCTTAGAATATCTTTTATAAGCTATTCCTTCTCATCAATGTTTTTCACCTGAGAATATCTTGTATAAGCTACTCCTAATCAATGTTTTTCACCTTAGAATATCTTGTATAAACTACTGCTTCTCATCAATGTTTTTCACCTGAGAATATCTTGTATCAGTTACTCCTTCTCATCAATGTTTTTCACCTAAGAATATCTTGTATAAGCTACTCCTTCTCATCAATGTTTTTGACCTGAGAATATCTTGTGTAAGCTACTCCTTCTCATCACTATTTCTCAGCTAAGAATATCTTGTATAAGCTTCTCTTTCTCATTAGTGTTTTTCACCTGAAAATATCTTGTATAACCTACTCCTTCTCATCAATCTTTTTCACCTTAGAATATCTTGTATAAGCTATTCCTTCTCATCAATGTTTTTCACCGGAGAATATCTAGTATAAGCTACTCCTTCTCATCAATGTTTTTCACCTCATAATATCTTGTATAAGATACTCCTTCCCATCAATATTTTTCACATATGAATATCTTGTATAAGCTACTCCTTCTCATAAAAATTTTTTACCTAAGAATATCTTGTATAAGCTACTCCTTCTCATCAATGTTTTCCACCTGAAAATATCTTGTATAAGCTACTGCTTCTCATCAATGTTTTTCACTTGAGAATATCTTGTATAAGCAACTCCTTCTCGTCAATACTTTTCACCTGAAAATATCTTGTATAAGCTACTCTTTCTCATCAAAAAATTTCAGCTGAGAATATCTTGTATAAGTTATTTCTGCACATCACCTGAGGATATCTTGTATAAGCTACTCCTTCTCATCCATGTTTTTTCACGTGAGAATATCTTGTATAATTTACTCCTTCTCATCAATGTTTTTCACCTCAGAATATCTTGTATAAGCTACTCCTTCCCATCAATGTTTTTCATATATGAATATCTTGTATAAGCTACTCCTTCTCATCAAAAAATTTCATCAGAGAATATCTTGTATAAGCTACTCCCTCTCATCAATGTTTTTAACCTGAGAATATCTTGTATAAGCTACTCTTGATCATCAATGTTTTCCACCTGAAAATAACTTCTATAAGCTACTCTTTCTCATCAATGTTTTTCACCTAAGAATATCTTGTATAAGCTACTCCTTCTCATTAAAAAATTTCACTAGAGAATATCTTATATAAGGTACTCCTTCTCATCATGTTTTCACCTCAAGATATCTTGTATAACTTCTCATTATAATCCATGTTTTTCACCTGAGAATATCTTGTATAAGCTACTACTTGTCATCAATGTTATAAACGTAAGATTATCTTGTATAAGCTACTCCTTCTCATCAATCTTTTTCACTTGAGAACATCTTGTTTAAGCTACTCCTTCTCATCAATATTTTTCACCTGAGAATATCTTGTACAAGCTACTCTTTGTCATCAATATTTTTCACCCAAGGATATCTTGTGTAAGCTACTCCTTTTCATCCATGTTTTTTCACCTCAGAGTATCTTGTATAAGCTACTCCTTCTCATCAATTTTTTTCACCTGAAAATATCTTCTATAAGCTACTCCTTCTAATCAATGTTTTTCACCTTAGAATATCCTGTTAATCTACTCTTTCTCATCAATGTTATTCACCTGAGAATATCTTGTATAAGTTACTCCATCTCATCAATGTTTTTCACCTGACAATATCTTCTTTAAGCTACTCCTGCTCATAAATGTTTTTCACGTGAGAATATCTTCTATAAGCTACTCCTTCTAATCAATGTTTTTCACCTTAGAATATCTTGTATAAGTTATTCCTTCTCATCAATGTTTTTCAGCTGAGAATATCTTGTATAAGCTACTCCTTCTAATCAATGTTTTTTACCTTAGAATATCTTCTATAAACTACTGCTTCTCATCAATGTTTTTCACCTGAGAATATCTTGTATCAACTACTCCTTCTCATCAATGTTTTTCACTTGAGAATATCTTGTATGAGCTACTCCTTCTCATCAATGTTTTTCACCTTAGAATATCTTGTATAAGCTATTCCTTCTCATCAATGTTTTTCACCGGAGAATATTTAGTATAAGCTACTCCTTCTTATCAATGTTTTTCACCTCATAATATCTTGTATAAGCTACTCCTTCCCATCAATGTTTTTCACATATGAATATCTTTTATAAGGTACTCCTTGTCATAAAAAAATTTTACCTGAGAATATCTTGTATAACCTACTCCTTCTCATCAATGTTTTTCACCTGAAAATATCTTCTATAAGCTACTACTTCTCATCAATGTTTTTCACCACATAATATCTTGTATAAGCTACTCCTTCTCATATAAAGTTTTCACCTCAGAATATCTTGTATAAGCTACTCCTTCTCATCAATGTTTTCACCTGAGCATATCTTATATAAGCTACTCCTTGTAATCCATGTTTTTCACCTTAGAATATCTTGTATAATCTACTACTTCTCATCAATGTTTTTCACCAAAGATTATCTTGTATAAGCTACTCCTTCTCATCAATGTTTTTCTCTTGAGAATATCTTTTATAAGCGAGTCCTTCTCATCAATATTTTTCACCTAAGAATATCTTGTATAAGCTATTCCTTCTCATCAAAAAATTTCACATGAGAATATTTTGTATAAGCTACTCATTCTCATCAATATTTTTCACCTAAACATATGTTGTGTAACTTACTCCTTTTCATCCATGTTTTTCACCTGAGAATATCTTGTATAAGCTACTCCTTCTCATTAATGTTTTTCACCTGAGAATATCTTGTATAAGCTTCTTCTTCTCATCAATGTTTTTCACCTTAGAATATCTTGTATAAGCTACTCCTTCTCATCATTTTTTTTCACCTTAGAATATCTCCTATAAGCTATTCCTCCTCATCAATGTTTTTCACCGGAGAATATCTAGTATAAGCTACTCCTTCTCATCAATTTTTTTCACCTCATAATATCTTGTATAAGATACTCCGTCTAATCAATGTTTTTCACAAATGAATATCTTGTATAAGATACTCCTTCTCATAAAATTTTTTTAGCTGAGAATATCTTGTATAAGCTACTCCTTCTCATCAATGTTTTCCACCTGAAAATATCTTGTATAAGCTACTCCTTGTCATCGATGTTTTTCACCTGAGAATATCTTTTGTAAGCTACTCCTTCTCATCGATGTTTTTCACTTCTGAATATCTTGTATAAGCTACTCTTTCTCATCAATGTTTTTCACATGAGAATATCTTGTATAAGCTGCTCCATTTCGTCAATGTTTTTCACATGACAATATCTTCTATAAGCTACTCCTTCCCATAAATGTTTTTAACCTGAGAATATCTTGTATAAGCTACTCCTTCTAATCAATCTTTTTCAACTGAGAATATCTTGTATAAGCTACTCCTTCTCATTAATATTTTTAACCTAAGAATATCTTTTATAAGATACTCCTTCTCATCAATGTTTTTCACCTGAGAATATATTGTATCAGCTACTCCTTCTCATCAATGTTTTTCACCTAAGAATATCTTTTATAAGCTACTCCATCTCATCAATGTTTTTCACATGACAATATCTTCTATAAGCTACTCCTTCTCATAAATGTTTTTAACCAGAGAATATCTTGTATAAGCTACTCCTCCTCATCAATGTTTTTCACCTGAGAATATCTTGTATAAGCTACTCTTGATCATCAATGTTTTCCACCTGAAAATATCTTCTATAAGCTACTCCTTCTGATCAATGCTTTTGACCTAAGAATATCTTGTATAAGCTACTCCTTCTCATTAATGTTTTTCACCTAAGAATATCTTGTATAAGCTACTCCTTCTGATTAGTGTTTTTCACCTTAGAATATCTTGTATAACCTACTCGTTCTCATCAATGTTTTTCACCTTAGAATATCTTGTATAAGCTATTCCTCCTCATCAATGTTTTTAACCTAAGATTATATTGTATAAGCTACTCCTTCTAATCATTGTTTTTCAACTGAGAATATCTTGTATAAGCTACTCCTTCTCATTAATATTTTTAACCTAAGAATATCTTTTATAAGATACTCCTCATCAATGTTTTTCACCTGAGAATATATTGTATCAGCTACTCCTTCTCATCAATGTTTTTCACCTAAGAATATCTTTTATAAGCTACTCCATCTCATCAATGTTTTTTACATGAAAATATCTTCTATAAGCTACTCCTTCTCATAAATATTTTTAACCAGAGAATATCTTGTATAAGCTACTCCTTCTCATCAATGTTTTTCACCTGAGAATATCTTTTATAAGCTACTCTTGATCATCAATGTTTTCCACCTGAAAATATCTTCTATAAGCTACTCCTTCTCATCAATGCTTTTCACCTAAGAATATCTTGTATAAGCTACTCCTTCTCATTAAAAGTTTTCACATGAGAATATTTTGTATAAGATACTCCTTCTCATCGATGTTTTTCACCTGAGAATATCTTTTGTAAGCTACTCCTTCTCATCGATGTTTTTCACCTCAGAATATCTTGTATAAGCTAGTCTTTCTCATCAATGTTTTTCAAATGAGAATATCTTGTATAAGCTGCTCCATTTCATCAATGTTTTTCACATGACAATATCTTCTATAAGCTACTCCTTCCCATAAATGTTTTTAACTTGAGAATATCTTGTATAAGCTACTCCTTCTAATCAATGTTTTTCAACTGAGAATATCTTGTATAAGCTACTCCTTCTCATCAATGTTTTCACCTAAGAATATCTTTTATAAGATACTCCTTCTCATCAATGTTTTTCACCTGAGAATATATTGTATCAGCTACTCCTTCTCATCAATGTTTTTCACCTAAGAATATCTTTTATAAGCTACTCCATCTCATCAATGTTTTTCACATGACAATATCTTCTATAAGCTACTCCTTCTCATAAATGTTTTTCACATGAGAATATCTTGTATAAGCTACTCCTTCTCATAAATGTTTTTAATGTAAGATTATCTTGTATAAGCTACTCCTTCTCATCAATGTTTTTCACTTGAGAACATCTTGTATAAGCAACTCCTTCTCATCTATATTTTTCACCTGAGAATATCTTGTATAAGCTACTCCTTCTCATCAATGTTTTTCACCTGAGAATATCCTGTATCAGCTACTCCTTCTCATCAATGTTTTTCACGTGAGAATATCTTGTATAAGCTAGTCCTTCTCATTAATGTTTTTCACCTGAGAATATCTTGTATAAGCTACTCCTTCTCATCACTATTTCTCACCTAAGAATATCTTGTATAAGCTACTCCTTCTCATTAGTGTTTTTTACCTGAGAATATCTTGTATGACCTACTCCTTCTCATCAATGTTTTTCACCTTAGAATATCTCGTATAAGCTATTCCTCCTCATCAATGTTTTTCACCTGAGAATATCTAGTATAAGCTACTCCTTCTCATCAATTTTTTTCACCTCATAATATCTTGTATAAGATACTCCTTCTAATCAATGTTTTTCACAAATGAATATCTTGTATAAGATACTCCTTCTCATAAAATTTTTTTAGCTACAATATCTTGTATAAGCTACTCCTTCTCATCAATGTTTTCCACCTGAAAATATCTTGTATAAGCTACTCCTTCCCATCGATGTTTTTCACCTGAGAATATCTTTTGTAAGCTACTCCTTCTCATCGATGTTTTTCACCTCTGAATATCTTGTATAAGCTACTCTTTCTCATCAATGTTTTTCACATGAGAATATCTTGTATGAGCTGCTCCATTTCGTCAATGTTTTTCACATGGCAATATATTCTATAAGCTACTCCTTCCCATAAATGTTTTTAACCTGAGAATATCTTGTATAAGCTACTCCTTCTAATCAATCTTTTTCAACTGAGAATATCTTGTATAAGCTACTCCTTCTCATTAATATTTTTAACCTAAGAATATCTTTTATAAGATACTCCTTCTCATCAATGTTTTTCACCTGAGAATATATTGTATCAGCTACTCCTTCTCATCAATGTTTTTCACCTAAGAATATCTTTTATAAGCTACTCCATCTCATCAATATTTTTCACATGACAATATCTTCTATAAGCTACTCCTTCTCAAAATGTTTTTAACCAGAGAATATCTTGTATAAGCTACTCCTCCTCATCAATGTTTTTCACCTGAGAATATCTTGTATAAGCTACTCTTGATCATCAATGTTTTCCACCTGAAAATATCTTCTATAAGCTACTTTTTCTGATCAATGCTTTTCACCTAAGAATATCTTGTATAAGCTACTCCTTCTCATTAATGTTTTTCACCTAAGAATATCTTGTATAAGCTACTCCTTCTCATTAGTGTTTTTCACCTTAGAATATCTTGTATAACCTACTCGTTCTCATCAATGTTTTTCACCTTAGAATATCTTGTATAAGCTATTCCTCCTCATCAATGTTTTTAACCTAAGAATATATTGTATAAGCTACTCCTTCTAATCATTGTTTTTCAACTGAGAATATCTTGTATAAGCTACTCCTTCTCATTAATATTTTTAACCTAAGAATATCTTTTATAAGATATTCCTCATCAATGTTTTTCACCTGAGAATATATTGTATCATCTACTCCTTCTCATCAATGTTTTTCACCTAAGAATATCTTTTATAAGCTCCTCCATCTCATCAATGTTTTTTACATGACAATATCTTCTATAAGCTACTCCTTCTCATAAATGTTTTTAACCATAGAATATCTTGTATAAGCTACTCCTTCTCATCAATGTTTTTCACCTAAGAATATCTTTTATAAGCTACTCCATCTCATCAATGTTTTTTACATGAAAATATCTTCTATAAGCTACTCCTTCTCATAAATATTTTTAACCAGAGAATATCTTGTATAAGCTACTCCTTCTCATCAATGTTTTTCACCTGAGAATATCTTTTATAAGCTACTCTTGATCATCAATGTTTTCTACCGGAAAATATCTTCTATAAGCTACTCCTTCTCATCAATGCTTTTCACCTAAGAATATCTTGTATAAGCTACTCCTTCTCATTAAAATTTTTCATATGAGAATATTTTGTATAAGATACTCCTTCTCATCGATGTTTTTCACCTGAGAATATCTTTTGTAAGCTACTCCTTCTCATCGATGTTTTTCACCTCAGAATATCTTGTATAAGCTAGTCTTTCTCATCAATGTTTTTCAAATGAGAATATCTTGTATAAGCTGCTCCATTTCATCAACGTTTTTCACATGACAATATCTTCTATAAGCTACTCCTTCCCATAAATGTTTTTAACTTGAGAATATCTTGTATAAGCACCCTTAACAATCAACTGGAGAATAATCTATAAGCTACTTCTCACAAGTCACCTAAGAATATCTGGATACTCCTCTCATCAATGTCACCTGAGAATCACTACCGCATTCCAAACAATAAATATCTGGATAAGACCTCTCAAGAAGGACAAAAATACGGAAAGAAACCGTGGCTGCAAAGCCACAGTAAATAAAAACTCCCATAAATGAATAAGATGCTAAGCACACATTGGAGAACACAAAAATCTATGAAGTCACAAGTCAACAATCCCTCTATAATCAATGAGAATCTATGATACTAAGAAAGCAAACAAACTAAGAATCAATAGAAAATAAAGTGTATATTTGCCTAGGACATGAATCCTTGCACTGCGGCTGATACCGCCCGGACAACGAACGGAGACGGGCCTGGACATGAACCGCAAAGCGCACAGAGAAACCAATCGGCCGGAATACAAAGTCCGCCGCGTACCAGCGCCGAGCGATTCCTCTTTAATTTCTGCGTCGACGCACCGCAACCGGCCAGGCCGAGAAAAGTCGAGCTGCGTGGTGAGTGCAAAACCCCAATGTTTTTCACATGACAATATCTTCTATAAGCTACTCCTTCCCATAAATGTTTTTAACCTGAGAATATCTTGTATAAGCTACTCCTTCTAATCAATCTTTTTCAACGGAGAATATCTTGTATAAGCTACTCCTTCTCATTAATA
The DNA here is from genome assembly GCA_016801875.1 of Solanum sitiens. NCBI lineage: Eukaryota > Viridiplantae > Streptophyta > Magnoliopsida > Solanales > Solanaceae > Solanum > Solanum sitiens. The sequence goes on along the minus strand of JABWTJ010000556.1, from coordinate 570,131 downwards.
TTTTTAACCTAAGAATATCTTTTATAAGATACTCCTTCTCATCAATGTTTTTCACCTGAGAATATATTGTATCAGCTACTACTTCTCATCAATGTTTTTCACCTAAGAATATCTTTTATAAGCTACTCCATCTCATCAATGTTTTTCACATGACAATATCTTCTATAAGCTACTCCTTCTCATAAATGTTTTTAACCAGAGAATATCTTGTATAAGCTACTCCTCCTCATCAATGTTTTTCACCTGAGAATATCTTGTATAAGCTACTCTTGATCATCAATGTTTTCCACCTGAAAATATCTTCTATAAGCTACTCCTTCTGATCAATGCTTTTGACCTAAGAATATCTTGTATAAGCTACTCCTTCTCATTAATGTTTTTCACCTAAGAATATCTTGTATAAGCTACTCCTTCTGATTAGTGTTTTTCACCTTAGAATATCTTGTATAACCTACTCGTTCTCATCAATGTTTTTCACCTTAGAATATCTTGTATAAGCTATTCCTCCTCATCAATGTTTTTAACCTAAAATTATATTGTATAAGCTACTCCTTCTAATCATTGTTTTTCAACTGAGAATATCTTGTATAAGCTACTCCTTCTCATTAATATTTTTAACCTAAGAATATCTTTTATAAGATACTCCTCATCAATGTTTTTCACCTGAGAATATATTGTATCAGCTACTCCTTCTCATCAATGTTTTTCACCTAAGAATATCTTTTATAAGCTACTCCATCTCATCAATGTTTTTTACATGAAAATATCTTCTATAAGCTACTCCTTCTCATAAATATTTTTAACCAGAGAATATCTTGTATAAGCTACTCCTTCTCATCAATGTTTTTCACCTGAGAATATCTTTTATAAGCTACTCTTGATCATCAATGTTTTCCACCTGAAAATATCTTCTATAAGCTACTCCTTCTCATCAATGCTTTTCACCTAAGAATATCTTGTATAAGCTACTCCTTCTCATTAAAATTTTTCACATGAGAATATTTTGTATAAGATACTCCTTCTCATCGATGTTTTTCACCTGAGAATATCTTTTGTAAGCTACTCCTTCTCATCGATGTTTTTCACCTCAGAATATCTTGTATAAGCTAGTCTTTCTCATCAATGTTTTTCAAATGAGAATATCTTGTATAAGCTGCTCCATTTCATCAATGTTTTTCACATGACAATATCTTCTATAAGCTACTCCTTCCCATAAATGTTTTTAACTTGAGAATATCTTGTATAAGCTACTCCTTCTAATCAATGTTTTTCAACTGAGAATATCTTGTATAAGCTACTCCTTCTCATCAATGTTTTCACCTAAGAATATCTTTTATAAGATACTCCTTCTCATCAATGTTTTTCACCTGAGAATATATTGTATCAGCTACTCCTTCTCATCAATGTTTTTCACCTAAGAATATCTTTTATAAGCTACTCCATCTCATCAATGTTTTTCACATGACAATATCTTCTATAAGCTACTCCTTCTCATAAATGTTTTTCACATGAGACTATCTTGTATAAGCTACTCCTTCTCATAAATGTTTTTAATGTAAAATTATCTTGTATAAGCTACTCCTTCTCATCAATGTTTTTCACTTGAGAACATCTTGTATAAGCAACTCCTTCTCATCTATATTTTTCACCTGAGAATATCTTGTATAAGCTACTCCTTCTAATCATTGTTTTTCAACTGAGGATATCTTGTATAAGCTACTCCTTCTCATTAATATTTTTAACCTAAGAATACCTTTTATAAGATACTCCTCATCAATGTTTTTCACCTGAGAATATATTGTATCAGCTACTCCTTCTCATCAATGTTTTTCACCTAAGAATATCTTTTATAAGCTACTCCATCTCATCAATGTTTTTTACATGACAATATCTTCTATAAGCTACTCCTTCTCATAAATGTTTTTAACCATAGAATATCTTGTATAAGCTACTCCTTCTCATCAATGTTTTTCACCTGAGAATATCTTGTATAAGCTACTCTTGATCATCAATGTTTTCCACCTGAAAATATCTTCTATAAGCTACTCCTTCTCATCAATGCTTTTCACCTAAGAATATCTTGTATAAGCTACTCCTTCTCATTAAAATTTTTCACTTGAGAATATTTTGTATAAGATACTCCTTCTCATTGATGTTTTTCACCTGAGAATATCTTTTGTAAGCTACTCCTTCTCATCGATGTTTTTCACCTCAGAATATCTTGTATAAGCTAGTCTTTCTCATCAATGTTTTTCACATGAGAATATCTTGTATAAGCTGCTCCATTTCATCAATGTTTTTCACATGACAATATCTTCTATAAGCTACTCCTTCCCATAAATGTTTTTAACTTGAGAATATCTTATATAAGCTACTCCTTCTAATCAATGTTTTTCAACTGAGAATATCTTGTATAAGCTACTCCTTCTCATCAATGTTTTCACCTAAGAATATTTTTTATAAGATACTCCTTCTCATCAATGTTTTTCACCTGAGAATATATTGTATCAGCTACTCCTTCTCATCAATGTTTTTCACCTAAGAATATCTTTTATAAGCTACTCCATCTCATCAATGTTTTTCACATGACAATATCTTCTATAAGCTACTCCTTCTCATAAAATTTTTTTACCAGAGAATATCTTGTATAAGCTACTCCTTCTCATCAATGTTTTTCACCTGAGAATATCTTGTATAAGCTACTCTTGATCATCAATGTTTTCCACCTGAAATTATCTTCTATAAGCTACTCCTTCTCATCAATGCATTTCACCTAAGAATATCTTGTATAAGCTACTCCTTCTCATTAAAAATTTTCACATGAGAATATCTTGTATAAGGTACTCCTTCTCATAAATGTTTTTAATGTAAGATTATCTTGTATAAGCTACTCCTTCTCATCAATGTTTTTCACTTGAGAACATCTTGTATAAGCAACTCCTTCTCATCTATATTTTTCACCTGAGAATATCTTGTATAAGCTACTCCTTCTCATCAATATTTTTCACCTAAGTATATCTTGTGTAAGCTACTCCTTTTCATCCATGTTTTTTCACCTCAAAGTATCTTGTATAATCTACTCGTTCTCATCAATCTTTTTCACCTGAAAATATCTTCTATAAGCTACTCCTTCTCATCAATGTTTTTCACCTCATAATATCTTGTATAAGCTACTACTTCCCATCAATGTTTTTCACATATGAAAATCTTGTATAAGGTACTCCATCTCATAAAAAAATTTTACCTGAGAATATCTTGTATAACCTACTCCTTCTCATCAATATTTTTCACCTGAAAATATCTTCTATAAGCTACTCCTTCTCATCAATGTTTTTCATCAGAGAATATCTTGTATAAGCTACTCCTTCTCATAAAAAGTTTTCACCTCAGAATATCTAGTATAAGCTACTCCTTCTCATCAATGTTTTCACCTGAGGATATCTTATATAAGCTACTCCTTGTAATCCATGTTTTTCACCTTAGAATATCTTGTATAAGCTACTACTTCTCATCAATGTTTTTCACCAAAGATTATCTTGTATAAGCTACTCCTTCTCATCAATGTTTTTCTCTTGAGAATATCTTTTATAAGCGACTCCTTCTCATCAATATTTTTCACCTGAGAATATCTTGTATAAGCTATTCTTTCTCATCAAAAAATTTCACATGAGAATATTTTGTATAAGCTACTCATTCTTTTCAATATTTTTCACCTAAGGATATGTTCTGTAACTTACTCCTTTTCATCCATGTTTTTCACCTGAGAATATCTTGTATAAGCTACTCCTTCTCATTAATGTTTTTCACCTGAGAATATCTTGTATAAGCTACTTGTTCTCATCAATGTTTTTCACCTTAGAATATCTTGTATAACTACTCCTTCTCATCATTTTTTTTCACCTGAGAATATCTTGTATAAGCTACTCCTTCTCATCAATGTTTTTCACCTGAAAATATCTTGTATCAACTACTCCTTCTCATCAATGTTTTTCACCTGAGAATATCTTGTATAGGCTAGTCCTTCTCATTAATGTTTTTCACTTGAGAATATCTAGTATAAGCTACTCCTTCTCAACACTATTTCTCACCTAAGAATATCTTGTATAAGCTACTCCTTCTCATTAGTGTTTTTCACATGAGAATATCTTGTATAACCTACTCCTTCTCATCAATGTTTTTCACCTTAGAATATCTTGTATAAGCTATTCCATCTCATCAATGTTTTTCACATGACAATATCTTCTATAAGCTACTCCTTCTCATATATGTTTTTTACCAGAGAATATCTTGTATAAGCTACTCCTTCTCATCAATGTTTTTCACCTGAGAATATCTTGTATAAGCTACTCTTGATCATCAATGTTTTCCACCTGAAATTATCTTCTATAAGCTACTCCTTCTCATCAATGCATTTCACCTTAGAATATCTTGTATAAGCTACTCCTTCTCATTAAAAATTTTCACATGAGAATATCTTGTATAAGGTACTCCTTCTCATAAATGTTTTTAATGTAAGATTATCTTGTATAAGCTACTCCTTCTCATCAATATTTTTCACTTGAGAACATCTTGTATAAGCAACTCCTTCTCATCTATATTTTTCACCTGAGAATATCTTGTATAAGCTACTCCTTCTCATCAATATTTTTCACCTAAGTATATCTTGTGTAAGCTACTCCTTTTCATCCATGTTTTTTCACCTCAAAGTATCTTGTATAATCTAATCGTTCTCATCAATCTTTTTCACCTGAAAATATCTTCTATAAGCTACTCCTTCTCATCAATGTTTTTCACCTCATAATATCTTGTATAAGCTACTACTTCCAATCAATGTTTTTCACATATGAATATCTTGTATAAGGTACTCCATCTCATAAAAAAATTTTACCTGAGAATATCTTGTATAACCTACTCCTTCTCATCAATGTTTTTCACCTGAAAATATCTTCTACAAGCTACTCCTTCTCATCAATGTTTTTCACCAGAGAATATCTTGTATAAGCTACTCCTTCTCATAAAAAGTTTTCACCTCAGAATATCTAGTATAAGCTACTCCTTCTCATCAATGTTTTCACCTGAGGATATCTTATATAAGCTACTCCTTGTAATCCATGTTTTTCACCTTAGAATATCTTGTATAAGCTACTACTTCTCATCAATGTTTTTCACCAAAGATTATCTTGTATAAGCTACTCGTTCTCATCAATGTTTTTCTCTTGAGAATATCTTTTATAAGCGACTCCTTCTCATCAATATTTTTCACCTGAGAATATCTTGTATAAGCTATTCCTTCTCATCAAAAAATTTCACATGAGAATATTTTGTATAAGCTACTCATTCTCAATAATATTTTTCACCTAAGGATATGTTGTGTAACTTACTCCTTTTCATCCATGTTTTTCACCTGAGAATATCTTGTATAAGCTACTCCTTCTCATTAATGTTTTTCACCTGAGAGTATCTTGTATAAGCTACTTCTTCTCATCAATGTTTTTCACCTTAGAATATCTTGTATAAGCTACTCCTTCTCATCATTTTTTTCACCTGAGAATATCTTGTATAAGCTACTCCTTCTCATCAATGTTTTTCACCTGAAAATATCTTGTATCATCTACTCCTTCTCATCAATGTTTTTCACCTGAGAATATCTTGTATAAGCTAGTCCTTCTCATTAATGTTTTTCACCTGAGAATATCTAGTATAAGCTACTCCTTCTCATCACTATTTCTCATTTAAGTATATCTCGTATAAGCTACTCTTTCTCATTAGTGTTTTTCATCTGAGAATATCTTGTATAACCTACTCCTTCTCATCAATGTTTTTCACCTTAGAATATCTTGTATAAGCTATTCCTCCTCATCAATGTTTTTCACCGGAGAATATCTAGTATAAGCTACTCCTTCTCATCAATTTTTTTCACCTCATAATATCTTGTATAAGATACTCCTTCCCTTCAATGCTTTTCACAAATGAATATCTTGTATAAGCTACTCCTTCTCATAAAAGCTTTTTAGCTGAGAATATCTTGTATAAGCTACTCCTTCTCATCAATGTTTTCCACCTGAAAATATCTTGTATAAGGTACTCCTTCTCATCGATGTTTTTCACCTGAGAATATCTTTTGTAAGCTACTCCTTAACATCGATGTTTTTCACCTCAGAATATCTTGTATATGCTACTCTTTCTCATCAATGTTTTTCACATGAGAGTATCTTGTATAAGCTGCTCCATTTCATCAATGTTTTTCACATGACAATATCTTCTATAAGCTACTCCTTCCCATAAATGTTTTTAACCTGAGAGTATCTTGCATAAGCTACTCCTTCTAATCAATGTTTTTCAACTTAGAATATATTGTATAAGCTACTCCTACTCATCATTGTTTATCACCTGAGAATATCTTGTATAATCTACTCTTTCTCATCAATGTTTTTCACATGAGAATATCTTGTATCAGCTACTCCTTCTCATCAATGTTTTTCACCTGAGAATATCTTGTAGAAGCTACTCCTTCTCATTAATGTTATTCACCTGAGAATATCTTGTATAAGCTACTCCTTCTTATCACTATTTCTCACCTAAGAATATCTTGTATAAGCTACTCCTTCTCATTAGTGTTTTTCACCTGAGAATATCTTGTATAACCTACTCCTTCTCATCAATGTTTTTCACCTAAGAATATCTTGTATAAGCTACTCCTTCTCATTAATGTTTTTCACTTGAGAATATATTGTATAAGCCACTCCTTTTCATCAATGTTTTAACCTGAAAATATCTCCTATAAGTTACTCATTCTTATCAATGTTTTTCACCTAAGAATATCTTGTATAAGCTACTCCTTGTCATAAAAAATTTTCACCTCAGAATATCTTGTATAAGCTACTCCTACTCATCAATGTTTTTCACCTGAAAACATCTTGTATAAGCTACTCCTTCTCATCGTTGTTTTTCACCTGAGAATATCTTTTGTAAGCTACTCCTTCGTATCGATGTTTTTCACCTCAGAATATCTTGTATAAGCTACTCTTTCTCATCAATGTTTTTCACATGAGAATATCTTGTATAAGCTACTCCATCTCATCAATGTTTTTAACATGACAATATCTTCTACAAGCTACTCCTTCTCATAAATGTTGTTAACCTGAGAATATCTTGTATAAGCTACTCCATCTCATCAATGTTTTTCAACTGACAATATATTGTATCAGCTACTCCATCTCATCAATGTTTTTCACATTACAATATCTTCTATAAGCTACTCCTTCTCATAAATGTTTTTAACCAGAGAATATCTTTTATAAGCTATTCCTTCTCATCAATGTTTTTCACATGAGAATATCTTGTATAAGCTACTCTTGATCATCAATGTTTTCCACCTGAAAATATTTTCTATAAGCTACTCCTTCTAATTAATGTTTTTCACCTAAGAATATCTTCTATAAGCTACTCTTTCTTAATAAAAGTTTTTCACATGAGAATATCTTGTATAAGCTACTCCTTCTTATCATGTTTTTCACCTCAATATATCTTGTATAAGCTACTCATTCTAATCCATGTTTTTCACCTAAGAATATCTTGTATAAGCTACTACTTCTCATCAATGTTTTTAACGTAAGATTATCTTGTATAAGCTACTCCTTCTCATCAATGTTTTTCACTTGAGAACATCTTGTATAAGCTATTCCTCTCATCATTTATTTCACCTGAGAATATCTTGTAGAAGCTACTCCTTCTCATTAATATTTTTCACCTAAGAATATCTTTTATAAGCTACTCCTTCTCATCGATGTTTTTCACGTGAGAATATCTTGTATAAGGTACTCTTTCTTATCAATGTTTTTCACCTGAGAATATCTTGTATAAGTTACTCCATCTCATGAATGTTTTTCACCTGACAATATCTTCTATAAGCTAATCTTGCTCATAAATGTTTTTCACCTTAGAATATCTTGTATAAGCTACTCCTTCTCATTAATATTTTTCACCTAAGAATATCTTTAATAAGCTACTCTTTCTCATCGATGTTTTTCACCTCAGAATATCTTGTATAAGCTACTCCTTGTAATAAAATTATTTCACCTCAGAATATCTTGTATAAGCTACTCCTACTCATCAATGTTTTTCACCTAAGAATATCTTGTATAAGCTACTCCTTCTCATAGATGTTTTTCACCTGAGAATATCGTGTATATGCTACTCCTTTTCATCGATGTTTTTCACCTGAGAATATCTTGTATAAGCTACTCTTTCCCATCAATGTTTTTCACCTTAGAATATCTTGTATAAGCTACTCCATCTCATCAATGTTTTTATCCTAACAATATCTTCTATAAGCTACTCCTTCTCGTAAATGTTTTTCACCTGAGAATATCTTGTATAAGCTACTCATCTTTTATAATCTACTCATTCTCATCGATGTTTTACACCTGAGAATATCTTGTATAAGGTACTCTTTCTCATCAATTTTTTTCACATGAGAATATCTTGTATAAGTTACTCCATCTCATCAATGTTTTTCACCTGACAATATCTTCTATAAGCTAATCTTGCTCATAAATGTTTTTCACCTTAGAATATCTTGTATAAGCTACTCCTTCTCATTAATATTTGTCACCTGAGAATATCTTGTATAAGCTGCTCCTTCTTATCAATGTTTTACACCTGAGAATATCTTCAATAAGCTACTCTTTCTCATCAATGTTTTTCTACTTAGAATATCTTGTATAAGTTACTCCATCTCATCAATGTTTTTCACCTGACAATATCTTCTATAAGCTACTCCTGCTCATAGATGTTTTTCACCTGAGAATATCTTTTGTAATCTACTTCTTCTCATCGATGTTTTTCACCTCAGAATATCTTGTATAAGCTACTCTTTCTCATCAATGTTTTTCACATGAGAATATCTTGTATGAGCTACTCCATATCATCAATGTTTTTCACATGACAATATCTTCTATAAGCTAATCCTTCTCATAAATGTTTTTAACCTGAGAATATCTTGTATAAGCTACTCCTTCTCATCAATGTTTTTCACCTAAGAATATCTTGTATAAGCTACTCCTTCTCATCAATGTTTTTCACTTGAGAATATATTGTATAAACTACTCCTTCTCATCAATGTTTTTCACCTGAGAATATCTTTTGTAAGCTACTCCTTCTCATCGATGTTTTTTACCTCAGAATATCTTGAATAAGCTACTCTTTCTCATCAATGTTTTTCACATGAGAATATCTTGTATAAGGTGCACCATTTCATCAATGTTTTTCACATGACAATATCTTCTATAAGCTACTCCTTCCCATTAATGTTTTTAACCTGAGAATATCTTGTATAAGCTACTCCTTCTAATCAATGTTTTTCACCTTAGAATATATTGTATAAGCTACTCCTTCTCATCATTGTTTTTCACCTGATAATATCTTGTATAAGCTACTCTTTCTTATTAATGCTTTTCACCTGAGAATATCTTGTATCAGCTACTTCTTCTCAACAATGTTTTTCACCTGATAATATGTTGTAGAAGCTACTCCTTCTCATTAATGTTTTTCACCTGAGAATATCTTGTATAAGCTACTCCTTCTCATCACTATTTCTCACCTAAGAATATCTTGTATAAGCTACTCCTTCTCATTAGTGTTTTTCACCTGAGAATATCTTGTATAACCTACTCCTTCTCATCAATGTTTTTCACCTTAGAATATCTTGTATAAGCTACTCCTTCTCGTCATTTTTTTTCACCTAAGAATATCTTGTATAAGCTACTCCTTCTCATCAATGTTTTTCACCTGAAAATATCTTGTATCAGCTACTCCTTCTCATCAATGTTTTTCACCTGAGAATATCTTGTATAAGCTAGTCCTTCTCATTAATGTTTTTCACCTGAGAATATCTAGTATAAGCTACTCCTTCTCATCACTATTTCTCACCTAAGAATATCTTGTATAAGCTACTCCTTCTCATTAGTGTTTTTCACCTGATAATATCTTGTATAACCTACTCCTTCTCATCAATGTTTTTCACCTTAGAATAGCTTGTATAAGATATTCCTCCTCATCAATGTTTTTCACCGGAGAATATCTAGTATAAGCTACTCCTTCTCATCAGTTTTTTTCACCTCATAATATCTTGTATAAGATACTCCTTCCCATCAATGTTTTTCACAAATGAATATCTTGTATAAGCTACTCCTTCTCATAAAATATTTTTAGCTGAGAATATCTTGTATAAGCTACTCCTTCTCATCAATGTTTTCCACCTGAAAATATCTTGTATAAGATACTCCTTCTCATCGATGTTTTTCACCTGAGAATATCTTTTGTAAGCTACTCCTTCTCATCGATGTTTTTCACCTCAGAATATCTTGAATAAGCTACTCTTTCTCATCAATGTTTTTCACATTAGAATATCTTGTATAAGCTGCTCCATTTCATCAATGTTTTTCACATGACAATATCTTCTATAAGCTACTCCTTCCCATAAATGTTTTTAACCTGAGAATATCTTGTATAAGCTACTCCTTCTAATCAATGTTTTTCACCTTAGAATATATTGTATAAGCTCTCTTTTATAAGCTACTCCATCTCATCAGTGTTTTTTACATGACAATATCTTCTATAAGCTACTCCTTCTCATAAATGTTTTTAACCAGAGAATATCTTGTATAAGCTACTCCTTCTCATCAATGTTTTTCACCTGAGAATATCTTGTATAAGCTACTCTTGATCATCAATGTTTTCCACCTGAAAATATCTTCTATAAGCTACTCCTTCTCATCAATGCTTTTCACCTAAGAATATCTTGTATAAGCTACTCCTTCTCATTAAAATTTTTCACATGAGAATATTTTGTATAAGATACTCCTTCTCATCGATGTTTTTCACCTGAGAATATCTTTTGTAAGCTACTCCTTCTCATCGATGTTTTTCACCTCAGAATATCTTCTATGAGCTAGTCTTTCTCATCAATGTTTTTCACATGAGAATATCTTGTATAAGCTGCTCCATTTCATCAATGTTTTTCACATGACAATATCTTCTATAAGCTACTCCTTCCCATAAATGTTTTTAACTTGAGAATATCTTGTATAAGCTACTCCTTCTAATCAATGTTTTTCAACTGAGAATATCATGTATAAGCTACTCCTTCTCATCAATGTTTTCACCTAAGACTATCTTTTATAAGATACTCCTTCTCATCAATGTTTTTCACCTGAGAATATATTGTATCAGCTAATCCTTCTCATCAATGTTTTTCACCTAAGAATATCTTTTATAAGCTACTCTATCTCATCAATGTTTTTCACATGACAATATCTTCTATAAGCTACTCCTTCTCATAAATGTTTTTCACATGAGAATATCTTGTATAAGCTACTCCTTCTCATAAATGTTTTTAATATAAGATTATCTTGTATAAGCTACTCCTTCTCATCAATGTTTTTCACTTGAGAACATCTTGTATAAGCAACTCCTTCTCATCTATATTTTTCACCTGAGAATATCTTGTATAAGCTACTCCTTCTAATCATTGTTTTTCAACTGAGGATATCTTGTATAAGCTACTCCTTCTCATTAATATTTTTAACCTAAGTATATCTTTTATAAGATACTCCTCATCAATGTTTTTCACCTGAGAATATATTGTATCATCTACTCCTTCTCATCAATGTTTTTCAACTAAGAATATCTTTATTAAGCTACTCCATCTCATCAATGTTTTTTACATGACAATATCTTCTATAAGCTACTCCTTCTCATAAATGTTTTTAACCAGAGAATATCTTGTATAAGCTACTCCTTCTCATCAATGCTTTTCACCTGAGAATATCTTGTATAAGCTACTCTTGATCATCAATGTTTTCCACCTGAAAATATCTTCTATAAGCTACTCCTTCTGATCAATGCTTTTCACCTAAGAATATCTTGTATAAGCTACTCCTTCTCATTAATGTTTTTCACCTAAGAATATCTTGTATAAGCTACTCCTTCTCATTAGTGTTTTTCACCTTAGAATATCTTGTATAACCTACTAGTTCTCATCAATGTTTTTCACCTTAGAATATCTTGTATAAGCTATTCCTCCGCATCAATGTTTTTAACCTAAGAATATATTGTATAAGCTACTCCTTCTAATCATTGTTTTTGAACTGAGAATATCTTGTATAAGCTACTCCTTCTCATTAATATTTTTAACCTAAGAATATCTTTTATAAGATACTCCTCATCAATGTTTTTCACCTGAGAATATATTGTATCAGCTACTCCTTCTCATCAATGTTTTTCACCTAAGAATATCTTTTATAAGCTACTCCATCTCATCAATGTTTTTTACATGACAATGTCTTCTATAAGCTACTCCTTCTCATAAATGTTTTTAACCATAGAATATCTTGTATAAGCTACTCCTTCTCATCAATGTTTTTCACCTGAGAATATCTTTTATAAGCTACTCTTGATCATCAATGTTTTCCACCTGAAAATATCTTCTATAAGCTACTCCTTCTCATCAATGCTTTTCACCTAAGAATATCTTGTATAAGCTACTCCTTCTCATCAATGTTTTTCACTTGAGAACATCTTGTATAAGCAACTCCTTCTCATCTATATTTTTCACCTGAGAATATCTTGTAAAAGCTACTCCTTCTAATCATTGTTTTTCGACTGAGGATATCTTGTATAAGCTACTCCTTCTCATTAATATTTTTAACCTAAGAATATCTTTTATAAGATACTCCTCATCAATGTTTTTCACCTGAGAATATATTATATCAGCTACTCCTTCTCATCAATGTTTTTCACCTAAGAATATCTTTTATAAGCTACTCCATCTCATCAATGTTTTTTACATGACAATATCTTCTATAAGCTACTCCTTCTCATAAATGTTTTTAACCAGAGAATATCTTGTATAAGCTACTCCTTCTAATCAATGTTTTTCACCTGAGAATATCTTGTATAAGCTACTCTTGATCATCAATGTTTTCCACCTGAAAATATCTTCTATAAGCTACTCCTTCTTATCAATGCTTTTCACCTAATAATATCTTGTATAAGCTACTCCTTCTCATTAAAATTTTTCACATGAGAATATTTTGTATAAGATACTCCTTCTCATCGATGTTTTTCACCTGAGAATATCTTTTGTAAGCTACTCCTTCTCATCGATGTTTTTCACCTCAGAATATCTTATATAAGCTAGTCTTTCTCATCAATGTTTTTCACATGACAATATCTTCTATAAGCTACTCCTTCCCATAAATGTTTCTAACTTGAGAATATCTTGTATAAGCTACTCCTTCTAATCAATGTTTTTCAACTGAGAATATCTTGTATAAGCTACTCCTTCTCATCAATGTTTTTCACCTAAGAATATCTTTTATAAGCTACTCCATCTCATCAGTGTTTTTTACATGACAATATCTTCTATAAGCTACTCCTTCTCATAAATGTTTTTAACCAGAGAATATCTTGTATAAGCTACTCCTTCTCATCAATGTTTTTCACCTGAGAATATCTTTTATAAGCTACTCTTGATCATCAATGTTTTCCACCTGAAAATATCTTCTATAAGCTACTCCTTCTCATCAATGCTTTTCACCTAAGAATATCTTGTATAAGCTACTCCTTCTCATTAAAATTTTTCACATGAGAATATTTTGTATAAGATACTCCTTCTCATCGATGTTTTTCACCTGAGAATATCTTTTGTAAGCTACTCCTTCTCATCGATGTTTTTCACCTCAGAATATCTTCTATAAGCTAGTCTTTCTCATCAATGTTTTTCACATGAGAATATCTTGTATAAGCTGCTCCATTTCATCAATGTTTTTCACATGACAATATCTTCTATAAGCTACTCCTTCCCATAAATGTTTTTAACTTGAGAATATCTTGTATAAGCTACTCCTTCTAATCAATGTTTTTCAACTGAGAATATCTTGTATAAGCTACTCCTTCTCATCAATGTTTTCACCTAAGAATATCTTTTATAAGATACTCCTTCTCATCAATGTTTTTCACCTGAGAATATATTGTATCAGCTACTCCTTCTCATCAATGTTTTTCACCT
>JABWTJ010000556.1:528826-550398 GCA_016801875.1 Solanum sitiens | reverse complement strand
TTCATCAAGCCTTCTTTTATACCAAGGCATCACCAATCTCATTACTTTAGTTCATCAAGCCTTCTTGGTTCCTCTTGGTTGTCTCTCTCTATAGATCGTTCCTCTCTTCTCCTTGTTCTCTCTATTTTTTCTTCTCCCAAACTCTCTCTCTTTTCCCTAATTTTGCATCTAATTAGGTATAAAAGATGAGGAAACCACCCACTAAATAACTCAAGGTCATCTCCTTTACACCCCCAAGGATTTGAGTTTTTAACATTGACCCACTAAAATTTATAATTATAGCAAGAATAGTCCAAAACTCCCCTTTAAAAACTTAACCCAGAAATTTGACGCGCAGACTGGGATTACGCAACCTGAGACGGTCCATCGTGCCTACGACGGTCCGTCCTGCACTTCCGTCACGACGGACAGAGAATTGCTCTCAGTACCCAATTCTCAAGAGTTGAAGTGTTTTAAAACGGAACCTCACAACGGTCCGTCATGTCTGTGACGGTCCGTCCTGCATGTCCGTCACAGACTTCAGAGAATTGCTCTCAGTACCCAATTTCTCAAGAGTTGAAGTGTTTTCTGAAACGGAACCTCACAACGGTCCCGTCATTCTGTGACGGTCCGTCCTGCAGGTCCCGTCACAAGAGTTCAAAGAGAGTCGATTTCAGCACTCAATAATAAGAATTCCGTGTTTGGAACGAGACAACCCTCGACGTCCGTCGTGCCCATGACGGTCCGTCGTTGGATACGTCGTCTCAGACAGTTTTCCAGAAATAAAATCTGCTGCTCAAAACGACTAAGCAGGTCGTTACACTTATACAAGATATTCTCAGGTGAAAAACATTGATGAGAAGTTATAGCTGATAAAGGATATTCTCAGGTGAAAAATATTGATGAGAAGGAGTAGCTTATACAAGATATTCTCATGTGAAAAACATTGATGAGAAGGAGTAGCTTATAGAAGATAATCTCAGGTGAAAATCATTTATGAGAAGGAGTAGCTTATAAAACATATTCTCAGGTGAAAAACATCGATGAGAAGGTGTAGTTTATATAAGATATTCTCAGGTGAAAATCATTTATGAGAAGGAGTAGCTTATATAAGATATTCTCAAGTGAAAAACATTGATGAGAAGGAGTATCTTATACAAGATAATCTCAGGTGAAAATCATTTATGAGAAGGAGTAGCTTATACAAGATAATATCAGGTGAAAAACATCGATGACAAGGTGTAACTTATAAAAGATATTCTCAGGTGAAAAAAATAGTGATGAGAAGGAGTAGCTTATACAAGATATTCTCAGGTGAAAAACAATGATGAGAAGGAGTAGCTTATAGAAGATAATCTCAGGTGAAAAACATTGATGAGAAGGAGTAGCTTATACAAGATAATATCAGGTGAAAAACATCGATGAGAAGGTGTAACTTATAAAAGATATTCTCAGGTGAAAAAAACAGTGATGAGAAGGAGTAGCTTATACAAGATATTCTCAGGTGAAAAACAATGATAAAAAGGAGTAGCTTATAGAAGGTATTCTCATGTGAAAAACAATGATGAGACGGAGTAGCTTATACAAGATATTCTTAGGTGAAAAACAATGATGAGAAGGAGTAGCTTATATAAGATATTCTCAGGTGAAAATCATTTATGAGAAGGAGTAGCTTATATAAGATATTCTCAGGTGAAAAACATTGATGAGCAGGAGTAGCTTATAGAAGATAATCTCAAGTGAAAATCATTTATGAGAAGGAGTAGCTTATACAATATATTCTCAGGTGAAAAACATCGATGAGAAGGTGTAACATATAAAAGATATTCTCAGGTGAAAAACAGTGATGAGAAGGAGTAGCTTATACAAGATATTCTCAGGTGAAAAACAATGTTGAGAAGGAGTAGCTTATACAAGATATTCTCAGGTTAAAAACAATGATGATAAGGAGTAGCTTATATAAGATATTCTCAGGTAAAAAACATTGATGAGAAGGAGTAGCTTATATAAGATATTCTGAGGTGAAAATCATTTATGAGAAGGAGTAGTTTATATAAGATATTCTCAAGTGAAAAATATTGATGTGAAGGAGTAGCTTATACAAGATATGCT
This sequence comes from Solanum sitiens, assembly GCA_016801875.1. Lineage (NCBI taxonomy): Eukaryota > Viridiplantae > Streptophyta > Magnoliopsida > Solanales > Solanaceae > Solanum > Solanum sitiens. The sequence continues at coordinate 548,307 of JABWTJ010000556.1, read as the reverse complement.
CACGTGAAAAACATTGATGACAAAGAGTACCTTATACAAGATATTCTCAAGTGAAAAACATCGATGAGAAGGTGTAACTTATAAAAGATATTCACAGGTGAAAACCAGTGATGAGAAGGAGTAGCTTATACAAGATATTCTGAGGTGAAAAACAATGATGAGAAGGAGTAGCTTATACAAGATATTCTAAAGTGAAAAACATTGATGAGATGGAGTAGCTTATACAATATATTCTCAAGTAAAAAACATTAATGAGAAGTAGTAGCTTATACAAGATATTCTCATGTGAAAAATATTTATGAGAAGGAGTAGCTTTTACAAGATATTCTCAGGTGAATAACATTGATAAGAAGGAGTAACTTATACAAGATATTCTCAGGTGAAAAACATTGATGAGAAGTTATAGCTGATAAAGGATATTCTCAGGTGAAAAATATTGATGAGAAGGAGTAGCTTATACAAGATATTCTCATGTGAAAAACATTGATGAGAAGGAGTAGCTTATAGAAGATAATCTCAGGTGAAAATCATTTATGAGAAGGAGTAGCTTATAAAACATATTCTCAGGTGAAAAACATCGATGAGAAGGTGTAGTTTATATAAGATATTCTCAGGTGAAAATCATTTATGAGAAGGAGTAGCTTATATAAGATATTCTCAAGTGAAAAACATTGATGAGAAGGAGTATCTTATACAAGATAATCTCAGGTGAAAATCATTTATGAGAAGGAGTAGCTTATACAAGATAATATCAGGTGAAAAACATCGATGAGAAGGTGTAACTTATAAAAGATATTCTCAGGTGAAAAAAATAGTGATGAGAAGGAGTAGCTTATACAAGATATTCTCACGTGAAAAACAACGATAAGAAGGAGTAGCTTATAGAAGATAATCTCAGGTGAAAAACATTGATGAGAAGGAGTAGCTTATACAAGATAATATCAGGTGAAAAACATCGATGAGAAGGTGTAACTTATAAAAGATATTCTCAGGTGAAAAAAACAGTGATGAGAAGGAGTAGCTTATACAAGATATTCTCAGGTGAAAAACAATGATAAAAAGGAGTAGCTTATAGAAGGTATTCTCATGTGAAAAACAATGATGAGACGGAGTAGCTTATACAAGATATTCTTAGGTGAAAAACAATGATGAGAAGGAGTAGCTTATATAAGATATTCTGAGGTGAAAATCATTTATGAGAAGGAGTAGTTTATATAAGATATTCTCAAGTGAAAAATATTGATGTGAAGGAGTAGCTTATACATGATATGCTCACGTGAAAAACATTGATGACAAAGAGTACCTTATACAAGATATTCTCAAGTGAAAAACATCGATGAGAAGGTGTAACTTATAAAAGATATTCACAGGTGAAAACCAGTGATGAGAAGGAGTAGCTTATACAAGATATTCTGAGGTGAAAAACAATGATGAGAAGGAGTAGCTTATACAAGATATTCTAAGGTGAAAAACATTGATGAGAAGGAATAGCTTATAAAAGATATTCTAAGGTAAAAAACATTGATGAGAAGGAGTAGATTATACAACAAATTCTCAGGTGAAAAACATTGAAGAGATGGAGTAGCTTATACAAGATATTCTCTAGTAAAAAACATTGATGAGAATGAGTAGCTTATACAAGATATTCTCATGTGAAAAACATTGATGAGAAGGATCAGCTTATACAAGATATTCTTAGGTGAAAAACATTGATGAGAAGGAGTAACTTCTAAAAGATAGTCGCAGGTGAAAAATATTAATGAGAAGGAGTAGCTTATACAAGATATTCTCAGGTGAAAAACATTGATGAGAAGGAGTAGATTATAAAAGATATTCTCAGGTGAAAAACATTGATGAGATGGAGTAGCTTATACAATATATTCTCAAGTAAAAAACATTGATGAGAAGTAGTAGCTTATACAAGATATTCTCATGTGAAAAATATTTATAAGAAGGAGTAGCTTTTACAAGATATACTCAGGTGAAAAACATTGACAAGAAGGAGTAACTTATACAAGATATTCTCAGGTGAAAAACATTGATGAGAAGGTGTAGCTGATAAAGGATATTCTCAGGTGAAAAATATTGATGAGAAGGAGTAGCTTATACAAGATATTCTCAGGTAAAAAACCTTGATGAGAAGGAGTAGCTGATACAAGATATTCTAAGGTGAAAAACATTGAAGAGATTGAGTAGCTTATACAAGATATTCTCAAGTAAAAAACATTGATGAGAAGGAGTAGCTTATACAAGATATTCTCAAGTGAAAAACATTGATGAGAAGGAGTAGCTGATACAGGATATTCTCAGGTGAAAAACATTGATGAGAAGGAGTAGCTCATAAAAGATATTCTTAGGTGAAAAAAATTTATGAGAAGGAGTAGCTTATACAAGATATACCCAGGTGAAAAACATTGATGAGAAAGAGTAGCTTATACAAGATAATATCAGGTGAAAAACATCGATGAGAAGGAGTAGCTCATACAAGGTATTCTCAGGTGAAAATCATTTATGAGAAGGACTAGCTTATATAAGATATTCTCAGGTGAAAAATATTGATGAGAAGGAGTAGCTTATACAAGATATGAAAACCTGAAAAACATTGATGAGAATGAGTAGCTTATACAAGATAATATAAGGTGAAAAACATCGATCAGAAGGTGCAACTTATAAAAGATATTCTCAGGTGAAAAAAACAGTGATGAGAAGGAGTAGCTTATACAAGATATTCTCAGGTGAAAAACAATGATAAGAAGGAGTAGCTTATAGAAGGTATTCTCATGTGAAAAACAACAATGAGAAGGAGTAGCTTATACAAGACATTCTCAGGTGAAAAACAATGATGAGAAGGAGTAGCTTATATAAGATATTCTCAGGTGAAAATCATTTATGAGAAGGAGTAGCTTATAAAAGATATTCTCAGGTGAAAAACATCGATGAGAAGGTGTAACATATAAAAGATATTCTCAGGTGAAAAACAGTGATGAAAAGGAGTAGATTATACAAGATATTCTCAGGTGAAAAACAATGATGAGAAGGAGTAGCTTATACAAGATATTCTCAAGTTAAAAACAATGATGAGAAGGATTAGCTTATATAAGATATTCTCAGGTGAAAAACATTGATGAGGAGGAGTAGCTTATATAAGATATTCTCAGGTGAAAATCATTTATGAGAAGGAGTAGTTTATATAAGATATTCTCAGGTGAAAAATATTGATCTGAAGGAGTAGCTTATACAAGATATGGTCACGTGAAAAAAATTGATGAGAAAGAGTACCTTATACAAGATATTCTCAAGTGAAAAACATCGATGCGAAGGTGTAACTTATAAAAGATATTCACAGGTGAAAACCAGTAATGAGAAGGAGTAGCTTATACAAGATATTCTGAGGTGAAAAACAATGATGAGAAAGAGTAGCTTATACAAGATATTCTAAGGTGAAAAACATTGATGAGAAGGAATAGCTTATAAAAGATATTCTAAGGTAAAAAACATTGATGAGAAGGAGTAGATTATACAAGAAATTCTCAGGTGAAAAACATTGATGAGATGGAGTAGCTTATACAAGATATTCTCAAGTAAAAAACATTGATGAGAATGAGTAGTTTATACAAGATATTCTCATGTGAAAAACATTGATGAGAAAGATCAGCTTATACAAGATATTCTTAGGTGAAAAACATTGATGAGAAGGAGTAACTTCTAAAAGATATTCGCAGGTGAAAAACATTAATGAGAAGGAGTAGCTTATACAAGATATTCTCAGGTGAAAAACATTGATGAGAAGGAGTAGATTATACAAGATATTCTCAGGTGAAAAACATTGATGAGATGGAGTAGCTTATACAATATATTCTCAAGTAAAAAACATTGATGAGAAGTAGTAGCTTATACAAGATATTCTCATGTGAAAAATATTTATGAGAAGGAGTAGCTTTTGCAAGATATTCTCTGGTGAAAAACATTGATAAGAAGGAGTAACTTATACAAGATATTCTCAGGTGAAAAACATTGATGAGAAGTTGTAGCTGATAAAGGATATTCTCAGGTGAAAAATATTGATGAGAAGGAGTAGCTTATACAAGATATTCTCAGGTAAAAAACCTTGATGAGAAGGAGTAGCTGATACAAGATATTCTCAGGTGATACATTGAAGAGATGGAGTAGCTTATACAAGATATTCTCAAGTAAAAAACATTGATGAGAAGGAGTAGCTTATACAAGATATTCTGAAGAGAAAAACAATGATAAGAAGGTGTAGCTTATAGAAGGTATTCTCATGTGAAAAACAATGATGAGAAGGAGTAGCTTATACAAGATATTCTCAGGTGAAAAACAATGATGAGAAGGACTAGCTTATATAAGATATTCTCAGGTGAAAATCATTTATGAGAAGGAGTAGCTTATATAAGATATTCTCAAGTGAAAAACATTAATGAGAAAGAGTAGCTTATACAAGATAATCTCAGGTGAAAATCATTTATGAGAAGGAGTAGCTTATACAAGAAATATCAGGTGAAAAACATTGATGAGAAGGGGTAACTTATAAAAGATATTCTCAGGTGAAAAAAACAGTGATGAGAAGGAGTAGCTTATACAAGATATTCTCAGGTGAAAAAAAACGATAAGAAGGAGTAGCTTATAGAAGATAATCTCAGGTGAAAAACATTGATGAGAAGGAGTAGCTTATACAAGATAATATCAGGTGAAAAACATCGATGAGAAGGTGTATCTTATAAAAGATATTCTCAGGTGAAAAAAACAGTGATGAGAAGGAGTAGCTTATACAAGATATTCTCAGGTGAAAAACAATGATAAGAAGGAGTAGCTTATAGAAGGTATTCTCATGTGAAAAACAATGATGAGAAGGAGTAGCTTATACAAGATATTCTCGTGAAAAACAATGATGAGAAGGAGTAGCTTATATAAGATATTCTCAGGTGAAAATCATTTATGATAAGGAGTAGCTTATAAAACTTATTCTCAGGTGAAAAACATTGATGAGAATGAGTAGCTTATAAAAGATAATCTCAGGTGAAAATCATTTATGAGAAGGAGTAGCTTATACAACATATTCTCAAGTGAAAAACATCGATGAGAAGGTGTAACATATAAAAGATATTCTCAGGTTAAAAACAGTGATGAGAAGGAGTAGCTTTTACAAGATATTCTCAGGTGAAAAACAATGATGAGAAGGAGTAGCTTATACAAGATATTCTCAGGTTAAAAACAATGATGAGAAGGAGTAGGTTATATAAGATATTCTCAGGTGAAAAACATTGATGAGAAGGAGTAGCTTATATAAGATATTCTAAGGTGAAAATCATTTAAGAGAAGGAGTAGTTTATATTAGATATTCTCAGGTGAAAAATATTGATGTGAAGGAGTAGCTTATACAAGATATGCTCACGTGAAAAACATTGATGAGAAAGAGTACCTTATACAAGATATTCTCAAGTGAAAAACATCGATGAGAAGGTGTAACTTATAAAAGATATTCACAGGTGAAAACCAGTGATGAGAAGGAGTAGCTTATAAAAGATATTCTGAGGTGAAAAACAATGATGAGAAGGAGTAGCTTATACAAGATATTTTAAAGTGAAAAACATTGATGAGAAGGAATAGCTTATAAAAGATATTCTAAGGTAAAAAACATTGATGAGATGGAGTAGATTATACAAGAAATTCTCAGGTGAAAAACATTGAAGAGATGGAGTAGCTTATACAAGATATTCTCAAGTAAAAAACATTGATGAGAATGAGTAGCTTATACAAGATATTCTCATGTGAAAAACATTGATGAGAAGGATCAGCTTATACAAGATATTCTTAGGTGAAAAACATTGATGAGAAGAAATAGCTTATAAAAGATATTCTAAGGTAAAAAAGTTGATGAGAAGGAGTAAATAATAGAAGATATTCTCAGGTGAAAAACATTGAAGAGATGGAGTAGCTTATACAAGAAATTCTCAAGTAAAAAACATTGATTTGAAGTAGTAGTTGATACAAGATATTCTCATGTGAAAAACATTGATGAGAAGGATTAGCTTATACAAGATATTCTAAGGTGAAAAACATTGATGACAAGGAGTAACTTTTGAAAGATATTCGCAGGTGAAAAACATTAATGAGAAGGAGTAGCTTATACAAGATATTCTCAGGTGAAAAACATTGATGAGAAGGAGTAGATTATACAAGATATTCTCAGGGGAAAAACATTAATGAGATGGACTAGCTTATACAAGATATTCTAACGTAAAAAACATTGATGAGAAGTAGTATCTTATACAAGATATTATCATGTGAAAAATATTTATGAGAAGGAGTAGCTTATACAAGATATTCTCAGGTGAAAAACGTTGATAAGAACGAGTAACTGATACAAGATATTCTGAGGTGAAAAACATTGATGAGAAGGTGTAGCTGATAAAGGATATTCTTAGGTGAAAAACATTGATGAGAAGGTGTAGCTTATACAAGATATTCTCAGGTAAAAAAACTTGATGAGAAGGAGTAGACTATACAACATATTCTCAGGTGAAAAACATTGAAAAGATGGAGTAGCTTATACAAGATATTCTCAAGTAAAAAACATTGATGAGAAGGAGTAGCTTATACAAGATATTCTCAAGTGAAAAACATTGATGAGAAGGAGTAGCTCATACAGGATATTCTCAGGTGAAAAACATTGATGAGAAGGAGTAGCTTATAAAAGATATTCTAAGGTGAAAAACATTGATGAGAAGGAGTAGCTTATACAAGATATTCTCAGGTGAAAAACATTGATTAGAAGGAGTAACTTCTACAAGATATTATCAGGTGAAAAACATCGATGAGAAGGTGTAACATATACAAGATATTCTCTGGTGAAAAACAGTGATGAGAAGTAGTAGCTCATACAAGATATTCTCTGGTGAAAAACAATGATGAGAAGGAGTAGCTTATACAAGATATTCTCAGGTGAAAATCATTAAACAGAAGGAATAGCTTATACAGGATATTCTCAGGTGAAAAATATTGATGAGAAGGAGTAGCTTATACAAGATATTCTAAGGTCAAAAACATTAAAGAGAAGGAATAGCTTATACAAGATATTCTAAGGTAAAAAATGTTCATGAGAAGGAGTAGATTATACAAGATATTCTCAGGTGGAAAACATTGATGAGATGGAGTAGCTTATACAAGATATTCTCAAGTAAAAAACATTGATGAGAAGGAGTAGCTTATACAAGATATTCTCATGTGAAAAACATTTATGAGAAGGAGTAGCTTATACAAGATATTCCTTGGTGAAAAACATTGATAAGAAGGAGTAACTTATATAAGATATTCTCAGGTGAATAACATTGATGAGATGGAGTAGCTTATACAAGATATTCTCAAGTAAAAAACATTGATGAGATGGAGTAGCTTATACAAGATATTCTTATGTGAAAAACATTGATGAGAAGGATTAGATTATACAAGATATTCCGAGGTGAAAAACATTGATGAGAAGTAGTAGCTTATATAAGATATTCTAAGGTGAAAAACATTGATGAGAAGGAGTAGCTTATACAAGATATTCTCAGGTGAAAAACATTGATTAGAAGAAGTAACTTCTACAAGATATTCTCAGGTGAAAAACATCAATGATAAGGTGTAACTTATACAAGATATTCTCAAGTGAAAAGCAGTGATGAGAAGTAGTAGCTCATACAAGATATTCTCAGGTGAAAATTAATGATGAGAAGGAATATCTTATACAAGATATTCTAAGGTGAAAAACATTGATGAGAAGAAATAGCTTATAAAAAATATTCTAAGGTAAAAAAAGTTGATGAGAAGGAGTAGATTATAGAAGATATTCTCAAGTGAAAAACATTGATGAGAATGAGTAGCTTATACAAGATATTCTCATGTGAAAAACATTGATGAGAAGGATCAGCTTATACAAGATATTCTTAGGTGAAAAACATTGATGAGAAGAAATAGCTTATAAAAGATATTCTCACGTAAAAACATTGATGAAAAGGAGTAACTTCTGAAAGATATTCGCAGGTGAAAAACATTAATGAGAAGGAGTAGCTTATACAAGATATTCTCAGGTGAAAAACATTGATGAGAAGGAGTAGATTATACAAGATATCTCAGGTGAAAAACATTGATGAGATGGAGTAGCTTATACAAGATATTCTAAAGTAAAAAACATTGATGAGAAGTAGTAGCTTATACAAGATATTCTCATGTGAAAAATATTTATGAGAAGGAGTAGCTTATACAAGATATTCTCAGGTGAAAAACATTGATAAGAACGAGTAACTTATACAAGATATTCAGAGGTGAAAAACATTGATGAGAAGGTGTAGCTGATAAAGGATATTCTTAGGTGAAAAATATTGATGAGAAGGAGTAGCTTATACAAGATATTCTCAGGTAAAAAACCTTGATGAGAAGGAGTAGACTATACAACATATTCTCAGGTGAAAAACATTGAAAAGATGGAGTAGCTTATACAAGATATTCTCAAGTAAAAAACATTGATGAGAAGGAGTAGCTTATACAAGATATTTTCAAGTGAAAAACATTGATGAGAAGGAGTATCTCATACAGGATATTCTCAGGTGAAAAACATTGATGAGAAGGAGTAGCTTATAAAAGATATTCTAAGGTGAAAAACATTGATGAGAAGGAGTAGCTTATACAAGATATTCTCAGGTGAAAAACATTGATTAGAAGGAGTAACTTCTACAAGATATTATCAGGTGAAAAACATCGATGAGAAGGTGTAACTTATACAAGATATTCTCTGGTGAAAAACAGTGATGAGAAGTAGTAGCTCATACAAGATATTCTCAGGTGAAAAACAATGATGAGAAGGAGTAGCTTATACAAGATATTCTCAGGTGAAAATCATTAAAGAGAAGGAATAGCTTATACAAGATATTCTCATGTGAAAAACATTAAAGAGAAGGAATAGCTTATACAAGATATTCTAAGGTAAAAAATATTGATGAGAATGAGTAGATTATACAAGATATTCTCAGGTGAAAAACATTGATGAGATGGAGTAGCTTATACATGATATTCTCAAGTTAAAAGAAATTGATGAGAAGGAGTAGCTTATACAAGATATTCTTATGTGAAAAACATTTATGAGAAGGAGTAGCTTATACAAGATATTCCTAGGTGAAAAACATTGATATGAAGGAGTAACTTATATAAGATATTCTCAGGTGAATAACATTGATGAGATGGAGTAGCTTATACAAGATATTCTCAAGTAAAAAACATTTATGAGATGGAGTAGCTTATACAAGATATTCTCATGTGAAAAACATTGATGAGAAGGATTAGATTATACAAGATATTTTGAGGTGAAAAACATTGATGAGAAGGAGTAGCTTATAAAAGATATTCGAAGGTGAAAAACATTGATGAGAAGGAGTAGCTTATACAAGATATTCTCAGGTGAAAAACATTGATTAGAAGGAGTAACTTCTACAAGATATTCTAAGGTGAAAAACATTGATGAGAAGGTGTAACTTATACAAGATATTCTCAGGTGAAAAACAGTGATGAGAAGGAGTAGCTTATACAAGATATTCTCACGTGAAAAACATTGATGAGAAGGATTTTAGATTATACAAGATATTCCGAGGTGAAAAACATTGATGAGAAGTAGTAGCTTATAAAAGATATTCTAAGGTGAAAAACATTGATGAGAAGGAGTAGCTTATACAAGATATTCTCAGGTGAAAAACATTGATTAGAAGGAGTAACTTCTACAAGATATTCTCAGGTGAAAAACATCAATGATAAGGTGTAACTTATACAAGATATTCTCAGGTGAAACACAGTGATGAGAAGGAGTAGCTTAAACAAGATATTCTCACGTGAAAAACATTGATGAGAAGGAGTAGCTTATACAAGATATTCTCAGGTGAAAAACATTAAAGAGAAGGATTAGATTATACAAGAAATTCTCATGTGAAAAACATTGAATAGATGGAGTAGCTTATCCAAGATATTCTCAAGTAAAAAACATTGATGAGAATGAGTAGCTTATACAAGATATTCTCATGTGAAAAACATTGATGAGAAGGATCAGCTTATACAAGATATTGGTGAAAAACATTGATGAGAAGAAATAGCTTATAAAAGATATTCAAAGGTAAAAAAAAGTTGCTGAGAAGGAGTAGATTATAGAAGATATTCTCAGGTGAAAAACATTGAAGAGATGGAGTAGCTTATACAAGATATTCTCAAGTAAAAAACATTGATTTGAAGAAGTAGCTTATACAAGATATTCTCATGTGAAAAACATTGATGAGAAGGATTAGCTTATACAAGATATTCTCAGGTGAAAAACATTGATGAGAAGGAGTAACTTCTGAAAGATATTCGCAGGTGAAAAACATTAATGAGAAGGAGTAGCTTATACAAGATATTCTCAGGTGAAAAACATTGATGAGAAGGAGTAGATTATACAAGATATCTCAGGTGAAAAACATTGATGAGATGGAGTAGCTTATACAAGATATTCTAAAGTAAAAAACATTGATGAGAAGTAGTAGCTTATACAAGATATTCTCATGTGAAAAATATTTATGAGAAGGAGTAGCTTATACAAGATATTCTCAGGTGAAAAACATTGATAAGAACGAGTAACTTATACAAGATATTCAGAGGTGAAAAACATTGATGAGAAGGTGTAGCTGATAAAGGATATTCTCAAGTAAAAAACATTGATGAGAATGAGTAGCTTATACAAGATATTCTCATGTGAAAAACATTGATGAGAAGGATCAGCTTATACAAGATATTCTTAGGTGAAAAACATTGATGAGAAGAAATAGCTTATAAAAGATACTCTAAGGTAAAAAAGTTGATGAGAAGGAGTAAATTATAGAAGATATTCTCAGGTGAAAAACATTGAAGAGATGGAGTAGCTTATACAAGAAATTCTCAAGTAAAAAACATTGATTTGAAGTAGTAGCTGATACAAGATACTCTCATGTGAAAAACATTGATGAGAAGGATTAGCTTATACAAGATATTCTAAGGTGAAAAACATTGATGACAAGGAGTAACTTTTGAAAGATATTCGCAGGTGAAAAACATTAATGAGAAGGAGTAGCTTATACAAGATATTCTCAGGTGAAAAACATTGATTAGAAGGAGTAACTTCTACAAGATATTATCAGGTGAAAAACATCGATGAGAAGGTGTAACTTATACAAGATATTCTCTGGTGAAAAACAGTGATGAGAAGTAGTAGCTCATACAAGATATTCTCAGGTGAAAAACAATGATGAGAAGGAGTAGCTTATACAAGATATTCTCAGGTGAAAATCATTAAAGAGAAGGAGTAGCTTATACAAGATATTCTCATGTGAAAAACATTGATGAGAAGGATCAGCTTATACAAGATATTCTTAGGTGAAAAACATTGATGAGAAGAAATAGCTTATAAAAGATATTCTAAGGTAAAAAAGTTGATGAGAAGGAGTAAATTATAGAAGATATTCTCAGGTGAAAAACATTGAAGAGATGGAGTAGCTTATACAAGAAATTCTCAAGTAAAAAACATTGATTTGAAGTAGTAGCTGATACAAGATATTCTCATGTGAAAAACATTGATGAGAAGGATTAGCTTATACAAGATATTCTAAGGTGAAAAACATTGATGACAAGGAGTAACTTTTGAAAGATATTCGCGGGTGAAAAACATTAATGAGAAGGAGTAGCTTATACAAGATATTCTCAGGTGAAAAACATTGATGAGAAGGAGTAGATTATACAAGATATTCTCAGGGGAAAAACATTGATGAGATGGAGTAGCTTATACAAGATATTCTAACGTAAAAAACATTGATGAGAAGTAGTATCTTATACAAGATATTATCATGTGAAAAATATTTATGAGAAGGAGTAGCTTATACAAGATATTCTCAGGTGAAAAACGTTGATAAGAACGAGTAACTGATACAAGATATTCTGAGGTGAAAAACATTGATGAGAAGGTGTAGCTGATAAAGGATATTCTTAGGTTAAAAATATTGATGAGAAGGAGTAGCTTATACAAGATATTCTCAGGTAAAAAAACTTGATGAGAAGGAGTAGACTATACAACATATTCTCAGGTGAAAAACATTGAAAAGATGGAGTAGCTTATACAAGATATTCTCAAGTAAAAAACATTGATGAGAAGGAGTAGCTTATACAAGATATTCTCAAGTGAAAAACATTGATGAGAAGGAGTAGCTCATACAGGATATTCTCAGGTGAAAAACATTGATGAGAAGGAGTAGCTTATAAAAGATATTCCAAGGTGAAAAACATTGATGAGAAGGAGTAGCTTATACAAGATATTCTCAGGTGAAAAACATTGATTAGAAGGAGTAACTTCTACAAGATATTATCAGGTGAAAAACATCGATGAGAAGGTGTAACATATACAAGATATTCTCTGGTGAAAAACAGTGATGAGAAGTAGTAGCTCATACAAGATATTCTCAGGTGAAAAACAATGATGAGAAGGAGTAGCTTATACAAGATATTCTCAGGTGAAAATCATTAAACAGAAGGAATAGCTTATACAGGATATTCTCAGGTGAAAAATATTGATGAGAAGGAGTAGCTTATACAAGATATTCTCAGGTCAAAAACATTAAAGAGAAGGAATAGCTTATACAAGATATTCTAAGGTAAAAAATGTTCATGAGAAGGAGTAGATTATACAAGATATTCTCAGGTGGAAAACATTGATGAGATGGAGTAGCTTATACAAGATATTCTCAAGTAAAAAACATTGATGAGAAGGAGTAGCTTATACAAGATATTCTCATGTGAAAAACATTTATGAGAAGGAGTAGCTTATACAAGATATTCCTTGGTGAAAAACATTGATAAGAAGGAGTAACTTTTATAAGATATTCTCAGGTGAATAACATTGATGAGATGGAGTAGCTTATACAAGATATTCTCAAGTAAAAAACATTGATGAGATGGAGTAGCTTATACAAGATATTCTTATGTGAAAAACATTGATGAGAAGGATTAGATTATACAAGATATTCCGAGGTGAAAAACATTGATGAGAAGTAGTAGCTTATATAAGATATTCTAAGGTGAAAAACATTGATGAGAAGGAGTAGCTTATACAAGATATTCTCAGGTGAAAAACATTGATTAGAAGAAGTAACTTCTACAAGATATTCTCAGGTGAAAAACATCAATGATAAGGTGTAACTTATACAAGATATTCTCAAGTGAAAAGCAGTGATGAGAAGTAGTAGCTCATACAAGATATTCTCAGGTGAAAATTAATGATGAGAAGGAATATCTTATACAAGATATTCTAAGGTGAAAAACATTGATGAGAAGAAATAGCTTATAAAAAATATTCTAAGGTAAAAAAAGTTGATGAGAAGGAGTAGATTATAGAAGATATTCTCAAGTGAAAAACATTGATGAGAATGAGTAGCTTATACAAGATATTCTCATGTGAAAAACATTGATGAGAAGGATCAGCTTATACAAGATATTCTTAGGTGAAAAACATTGATGAGAAGAAATAGCTTATAAAAGATATTCAAAGGTAAAAAAAAGTTGATGAGAAGGAGTAGATTATAGAAGATATTCTCAGGTGAAAAACATTGAAGAGATGGAGTAGCTTATACAAGAAATTCTCAAGTAAAAAACATTGATTTGAAGAAGTAGCTTATACAAGATATTCTCACGTAAAAACATTGATGAGAAGGAGTAACTTCTGAAAGATATTCGCAGGTGAAAAACATTAATGAGAAGGAGTAGCTTATACAAGATATTCTCAGGTGAAAAACATTGATGAGAAGGAGTAGATTATACAAGATATCTCAGGTGAAAAACATTGATGAGATGGAGTAGCTTATACAAGATATTCTAAAGTAAAAAACATTGATGAGAAGTAGTAGCTTATACAAGATATTCTCATGTGAAAAATATTTATGAGAAGGAGTAGCTTATACAAGATATTCTCAGGTGAAAAACATTGATAAGAACGAGTAACTTATACAAGATATTCAGAGGTGAAAAACATTGATGAGAAGGTGTAGCTGATAAAGGATATTCTTAGGTGAAAAATATTGATGAGAAGGAGTAGCTTATACAAGATATTCTCAGGTAAAAAACCTTGATGAGAAGGAGTAGACTATACAACATATTCTCATGTGAAAAACATTGAAAAGATGGAGTAGCTTATACAAGATATTCTCAAGTAAAAAACATTGATGAGAAGGAGTAGCTTATACAAGATATTCTCAAGTGAAAAACATTGATGAGAAGGAGTATCTCATACAGGATATTCTCAGGTGAAAAACATTGATGAGAAGGAGTAGCTTATAAAAGATATTCTAAGGTGAAAAACATTGATGAGAAGGAGTAGCTTATACAAGATATTCTCAGGTGAAAAACATTGATTAGAAGGAGTAACTTCTACAAGATATTATCAGGTGAAAAACATCGATGAGAAGGTGTAACTTATACAAGATATTCTCTGGTGAAAAACAGTGATGAGAAGTAGTAGCTCATACAAGATATTCTCAGGTGAAAAACAATGATGAGAAGGAGTAGCTTATACAAGATATTCTCAGGTGAAAATCATTAAAGAGAAGGAATAGCTTATACAAGATATTCTCATGTGAAAAACATTAAAGAGAAGGAATAGCTTATACAAGATATTCTAAGGTAAAAAATATTGATGAGAATGAGTAGATTATACAAGATATTCTCAGGTGAAAAACATTGATGAGATGGAGTAGCTTATACATGATATTCTCAAGTTAAAAGAAATTGATGAGAAGGAGTAGCTTATACAAGATATTCTTATGTGAAAAACATTTATGAGAAGGAGTAGCTTATACAAGATATTCCTAGGTGAAAAACATTGATATGAAGGAGTAACTTATATAAGATATTCTCAGGTGAATAACATTGATGAGATGGAGTAGCTTATACAAGATATTCTCAAGTAAAAAACATTTATGAGATGGAGTAGCTTATACAAGATATTCTCATGTGAAAAACATTGATGAGAAGGATTAGATTATACAAGATATTTTGAGGTGAAAAACATTGATGAGAAGGAGTAGCTTATAAAAGATATTCGAAGGTGAAAAACATTGATGAGAAGGAGTAGCTTATACAAGATATTCTCAGGTGAAAAACATTGATTAGAAGGAGTAACTTCTACAAGATATTCTAAGGTGAAAAACATTGATGAGAAGGTGTAACTTATACAAGATATTCTCAGGTGAAAAACAGTGATGAGAAGGAGTAGCTTATACAAGATATTCTCACGTGAAAAACATTGATGAGAAGGATTTTAGATTATACAAGATATTCCGAGGTGAAAAACATTGATGAGAAGTAGTAGCTTATAAAAGATATTCTAAGGTGAAAAACATTGATGAGAAGGAGTAGCTTATACAAGATATTCTCAGGTGAAAAACATTGATTAGAAGGAGTAACTTCTACAAGATATTCTCAGGTGAAAAACATCAATGATAAGGTGTAACTTATACAAGATATTCTCAGGTGAAACACAGTGATGAGAAGGAGTAGCTTAAACAAGATATTCTCACGTGAAAAACATTGATGAGAAGGAGTAGCTTATACAAGATATTCTCAGGTGAAAAACATTAAAGAGAAGGATTAGATTATACAAGAAATTCTCATGTGAAAAACATTGAATAGATGGAGTAGCTTATCCAAGATATTCTCAAGTAAAAAACATTGATGAGAATGAGTAGCTTATACAAGATATTCTCATGTGAAAAACATTGATGAGAAGGATCAGCTTATACAAGATATTGGTGAAAAACATTGATGAGAAGAAATAGCTTATAAAAGATATTCAAAGGTAAAAAAAAGTTGCTGAGAAGGAGTAGATTATAGAAGATATTCTCAGGTGAAAAACATTGAAGAGATGGAGTAGCTTATACAAGATATTCTCAAGTAAAAAACATTGATTTGAAGAAGTAGCTTATACAAGATATTCTCATGTGAAAAACATTGATGAGAAGGATTAGCTTATACAAGATATTCTCAGGTGAAAAACATTGATGAGAAGGAGTAACTTCTGAAAGATATTCGCAGGTGAAAAACATTAATGAGAAGGAGTAGCTTATACAAGATATTCTCAGGTGAAAAACATTGATGAGAAGGAGTAGATTATACAAGATATCTCAGGTGAAAAACATTGATGAGATGGAGTAGCTTATACAAGATATTCTAAAGTAAAAAACATTGATGAGAAGTAGTAGCTTATACAAGATATTCTCATGTGAAAAATATTTATGAGAAGGAGTAGCTTATACAAGATATTCTCAGGTGAAAAACATTGATAAGAACGAGTAACTTATACAAGATATTCAGAGGTGAAAAACATTGATGAGAAGGTGTAGCTGATAAAGGATATTCTTAGGTGAAAAATATTGATGAGAAGGAGTAGCTTATACAAGATATTCTCAGGTAAAAAACCTTGATGAGAAGGAGTAGACTATACAACATATTCTCAGGTGAAATACATTGAAAAGATTGGAGTAGCTTATACAAGATATTCTCAAGTAAAAAACATTGATGAGAAGGAGTAGCTTATACAAGATATTCTCAAGTGAAAAACATTGATGAGAAGGAGTATCTCATAGAGGATATTCTCAGGTGAAAAACATTGATGAGAAGGAGTAGCTTATAAAAGATATTCTAAGGTGAAAAACATTGATGAGAAGGAGTAGCTTGTACAAGATATTCTCAGGTTAAAAACATTGATTAGAAGGAGTAACTTCTACAAGATATTCTCAGGTGAAAAACATCGATGAGAAGGTGTAACTTATACAAGATATTCTGAGGTGAAAAACAGTGATGAGAAGGAGTAGCTTATACAAGATATTCTCAGGTGAAAAACATTGATGAGAAGGAGTAGCTTATACAAGATATTCTCAGGTGAAAAACATTAAAGTGAAGGAATAGATTATACAAGATATTCTAAGGTAAAAAATATTGATGCGAAGGAGTAGATTATACAAG
Source organism: Solanum sitiens (assembly GCA_016801875.1). NCBI lineage: Eukaryota > Viridiplantae > Streptophyta > Magnoliopsida > Solanales > Solanaceae > Solanum > Solanum sitiens. Next base: position 531,255 of record JABWTJ010000556.1, on the reverse strand, counting down.
ATATTCTCCGGTGAAAAACATTAAAGAGAAGGAATAGATTATACAAGATATTCTAAGGTAAAAAATATTGATGAGAAGGAGTAGATTATACAAGATATTCTCAGGTGAAAAACATTGATGAGAAGGAGTAGCTTATACAAGATATTCTCAAGTAAAAAACATTGATGAGAAGGAGTAGCTTATACAAGATATTCTCACGTGAAAAACATTGATGAGAAGGAGTAGCTTATACAAGATATTCTCAGGTGAAAAACATTAAAGAGAAGGAATAGTTTATACTAGATATTCTAAGGTAAAAAATATTGATGAGAAGGAGTAGATTATACAAGATATTCTCAGGTGAAAAACATTGATGAGATGGAGTAGCTTATACAAGATATTCTCAAGTTAAAAGAAATTGATGAGAAGGAGTAGCTTATACAAGATATTCTCATGTGAAAAACATTTATGAGAAGGAGTAGCTTATACAAGATATTCCTAGGTGAAAAACATTGATAAGAAGGAGTAACTTATATAAGATATTCTCAGGTGAATAACATTGATGAGATGGAGTAGCTTATACAAGATATTCTCAGGTAAAAAACATTTATGAGATGGAGTAGCTTATACAAGATATTCTCATGTGAAAAACATTGATGAGAAGGATTAGATTATACAAGATATTTTGAGGTGAAAAACATTGATGAGAAGGAGTAGCTTATAAAAGATATTCGAAGGTGAAAAACATTGTGAGAAGGAGTAGCTTATACAAGATATTATCAGGTGAAAAACATTGATTAGAAGGAGTAACTTCAACAAGATATTCTAAGGTGAAAAACATTGATGAGAAGGTGTAACTTATACAAGATATTCTCAGGTGAAAAACAGTGATGAGAAGGAGTAGCTTATACAAGATATTCTCACGTGAAAAACATTGATGAGAAGGAGTAGCTTATACAAGATATTCTCAGGTGAAAAACATTAAAGAGAAGGAATAGCTTATACTAGATATTCTAAGGTAAAAAATATTGATGAGAAGGAGTAGATTATACAAGATATTCTCAGGTGAAAAACATTGATGAGATGGAGTCGCTTATATAAAATATTATCAAGTAAAAAACATTGATGAGAAGGAGTAGCTTATACAAGATATTCTCATGTGAAAAACATTTATGAGAAGGAGTAGCTTATACAAGATATTCTTAGGTGAAAAACATTGATAAGAAGGAGTAACTTATACAAGATATTCTCAGGTGAAAAACATTAATGAGAAGGAGTAGCTCATAAAAGATATTCTTAGGTGAAAAAAATTTATGAGAAGGAGTAGCTTATACAAGATATTCCCAGGCGAAAAACATTGATGAGAAGGAGTAGCTTATACAAGATATTCTCAGGTGAAAAACATTAAAGAGTAGGAATAGCTTATACAAGATATTCTCAGGTAAAAAATATTGATGAGAAGGAGTAGATTATACAAGATATTCTCAGGTGAAAAATAATGATGAGATGGAGTAGCTTATACAAGATATTCTTAGGTGAAAAACATTAAAGAGAAGAAATAGCTTATACAAGATATTCTCATGTGAAAAACATTTATGAGAAGGAGTAGCTTATACAAGATATTCCTAGGTGAAAAACATTGATAAGAAGGAGTAACTTATACAAGATATTCTCAGGTAAAAAAAAATTGATGAGATGGAGTAGCTTATACAAGATATTCTCATGTGAAAAACATTGATGAGAAGGATTAGATTATACAAGATATTCTGAGGTGAAAGACATTGATGAGAAGGAGTAGCTTATAAAAGATATTCTAAGGTGAAAAACATTGATGAGAAGGAGTAACTTATACAAGATATTCTCAGGTGAAAAACATTGATTAGAAAGAGTAACTTCTACAAGATATTCTCAGGTGAAAAACATCGATGAGAAGGTGTAACTTATACAAGATATCTCTGGTGAAAAACAGTGATGAGAAGGAGTAGCTCATACAAGATATTCTCAGGTGAAAAATAATGATGAGAAGGAGTAGCTTATACAAGATATTCTCAGGTGAAAAACATTAAAGAGAAGGAATAGCTTATACAAGATATTCTAAGGTAAAAAATATTGATGAGAAGGAGTAGATTATACAAGATATTCTCAGGTGAAAAACATTGATGAGATGGAGTAGCTTATACAAGATATTCTCAAGTAAAAAACATTGATGAGATGGAGTAGCTTATACAAGATATTCTCATGTGAAAAACATTGATGAGAAGGATTAGATTATACAAGATATTCTGAGGTGAAAAACATTGATGAGAAGGAGTAGCTTATAAAAGATATTCTAAGGTGAAAAACATTGATGAGAAGGAGTAGCTTATACAAGATATTCTCAGGTGAAAAACATTGATGATAAGGAGTAACTTCTACAAGATATTCTCAGGTGAAAAACATAGATGAGAAGG